>JZKD02S0501852.1:590684-605254 GCA_000966675.3 Picea glauca | reverse complement strand
GCCATAAGAAGAATTTTGAAATTGGGCATTTTTTGGAAATTTCAAAAATATTGACAAAATTGGAGAAATAGGGAATTTTTTCACACTATGACGTCAACCTGACGTGGAGGGTATGTGTACTTACACAGTGGCTAGGACATGGTGGAAGGTACATAGTGGCATGGTATTAGGGGTGGCATTCAATTTGGCACCATGGAGGCAGTGCCTTCCTACCCATTGGAATCCTGAATTATGGACACGCGACAACCTCGCGCTAATTGTGGGGGGTCTGGGGTGGTTATATTGACCACGGGTTGGGGGGGAATCAATTTGTAACATGTCACCATGGTCTTAACCGTGGTTGAGTCTTGTGACCCCTCCCCTCTCGGTTAATGGTCAACAAATGGGGGGGGCAATGCGATGTGGGTCGTCAATCGTCGTTGCCCCCCCACCCACCATGATCTTTAGATCCAATCGACGGGCAGATTCAAGCACATGGTAAATAGGTTCTGCATGGGGCCCACCCATCCGTGCGACCCAATGATGTGGTGCCATGTTGATAACCAAGGCTTGTAGGGGCCAAAAAATACAATCATGTGCACACCAATAATAAAGCAGGAGGTAACGGAAGGTAGAGGGAGTTGACAAGGAAACACCAAGTGTGAAAGGGAGTTGAAATGGTGCCAACTCGAGGAACCAGATGCACTTAGGCAGCCATGTCATCATCTAGTCAGCTAAACTCTTAGAAAATGATGAATTATTTTCCAGAAAATTTCAGTGAGTTTTGAGGTGTTCTTCTTGTAGGTTATTTTCGAAGGCCTTAATGACATTTTTGAGAAGTCGAATTTGAAACTATATGTCCTTCTAGGATAGATAGTTTTTTCATATAAAACATTAGAGCTCGAGGAGATATTTCTAATGGTGTAAATGATTCACCAAATGGAGTCAGTATGAGGGATTTATAGGCCAAATAGTGGAGAGTAAATTTTAAGATCCAGTTAAGTTCAGAGGACCATAACTACTTGCTCTGAAATCAAATAGGGGCACAAGAGAAGTCTATGGAAATACATTTAGCCATTTATTACAACCATGGAGCCAAATTAAATTTTTGGCACACTAAAATGTATAGAAGGGCATAGAAGGTTCCTGTAGCAATCAGGGCCAAACATATTAATTGGCATAAAACTTCAGTAGGTTGTATCTAACATCCTAGAGCTCAGATAAGGATGAAAATTGGCCATAATGTTTAACATATAGTCATTAAGGGGTCCATTTGAGATCCTATCAAAATTACTGTTGGCATAGGGGTAGACCTAGGGTTCAACGCTTCAACAGCTCACCAACAAAACACTCACTATCGACCCTTTCGGCAACACCTACGAAGCAGATGAAGTCTCACTCGAGGTAGAGGAAGGGGGGGTTGCAGGACTCAAGTGTCTACAACCTAGCTGGGACACAGATATGTGATCACAATACTTAACATAGCACTTAACAATTGACATTCATTAGTCTTTAACCCCTATTCACATCGCAAGTTAAAACCATAATTACAAAACAATGCAATATTCATTAAGATCTAATCACATCTAACCATTCAACACATAACATCAAAATAGATCTAACCTTCATTCATATTATCAAGCACTAAGCTACTACATCAGATGCATCTAACATATATAAAGATTACAACACTAAGCATAAATCACATCAATAACATATCAACCACACTGCATAAAGCAACCACAGCATAGGATATATGTGGTTCACCCCAGCATGGGGCTATGTCCAGCTACTCTTCTTATTCTTTATTATCTTCTTCTAATATTCTTACATGCACAGAGCTACAAAGCCAACACAGCATAGGACAAGAGATCTATGTGCACCTCGTCAGATCCTCCTCCCTCTAGCTTGGCACAACACAGAACCTTCTTACAATCACTTGCACTTAGCTCTGCAAGTTATCAACACACAGTATGCACAAAGCCTACTTCTATCTTACTCTATCACTTAGCCATCATCCCAACCACTTCATATTGACTTCACTCTAAGTCCTATCTACTTACTTATACATTACAAAAGGGGCCTAAAAATGGGTAAAACCCATGGGTCGACATCCCATACCCGTTACATAAACCCTAAACCTAAAAATCCTGCAAAAAGGGGACGAGATCCCGCGATCTTCGCTTCACCTGGGTGCTTCATATTCGACCAGCCTGTCGAAGTCCCAAAAATGGTCAAATATGACCAAGGCTCTCCAAAACTTGGTAAAGGGATAACAAGCTCCCAACACTCACCTGTGAATCATTCCGAGTCACTCTGATCTAGGTAATTCTGCTTCGAAGGCCTCGAGCTTGGCTCGAGCTTCCTCGACTTGCTGCTTTGCCAGAGCCTCCTGCTCTACAAACTCCTGAATTACTTTCTCGGTGACAGGTCCTTCCAAGCGTTGTTCCACCGTGGTGACCATTTGTTCCAGTTGTGCACCTTATCGTTCTATCTCTTAAAAAAGTGTGCAGGCTTTATCCTGCACCGACTGGAGTCTCTGGGTCACTTCCATGACTCTACTCTGGATGGTATGAACCTGTTGTTGAATGGCGTGCACCTTTTGTGACCTTTTCATCTTCTCTATCATTGATAGTAGCTTCAACTATGCTTGTACTGTTGATTCTTGTTGCTTCGCCTCCTGGAGCTGTGATTCCAATGTCCTTAGTTTTGGGTCTTCTGTAAGGCGCTCATATGTATGCACACTTCGGTTACTTAGTTTCTTGCATTCTCAAGCTAATGCCTTCATTCTTTCGACTACACTCCTGACAGTTTATTCTCTCTGGTCTCGCACTTCCTGCGGGGTGCTTGGCACTGCTTGTAGTTCCATTTCTGCTACTCTTGCTTGAAGTTGTTGAATGGCTTCAATGAGCTTCCCCAATTGGCTCTCCATTGTCTCTTCTTCCATTTGTGTCAACCCCGACACACAACGAAGTGCTCTAGTGACTGATTCTTTAACTCCCATCTGCTTTGTGAGCAGTTGTTCTTTTTCTTTCTCAATCTTCTCTCTATCCTCTGAAAACTTCGCCTAGAGGTCATATTTCTCTTGCTACGCAACCCGACGTTGCTCTAGGGATTCCTCTTTTCTTGCTTCAAGGCCTCTGTGGCCTATTCTTTTTCTTCCTAGACACAATGAAGGCGAGCCTCTGTTGCATTTGCTAATATGCATAGTCGGCCTGGCTCATCTCCTAATTCTATACCTTCTTATGACAATGGTGCAGTAAACACTGCGCGGCTCGAATAGAGGGCTTGTTGTGCCCTTTTTAGCGCTGCCTCGATTCTTTCATACATTGTCTCTTTCTTTGCTTCATTGCGCTGCAAAATACCCTCTGAAGCATTTGCTACAGCAGCGATGATGAGATCAATGTCATCCACCGTAAGCACAGTCTGTAACGAGGTCTTATTGGCTCATCACTTCTTCCGAGCTGAGGGTTTCTTCAGGGAAACCTTTCTTTTCTTGGATGACTCGACCTTTGTAAGGGGATCCTTAGGCAGTGTCAATTCAATTTATTCATGTTTGTATTCTTACTTGTTCTCTTCTTGGTTCACTTCGTCACCTCCTCCTCCAGGTGAATCAGGCACAGTTTCCTCCAATGCACTTTTCATTTCCTGCACTTTTTACTTCTTCTTCTTCTTGTTGCTTCTTGGTCCATCATACTCTTTTTGAGTGACCATAGGAATTCCGATGAGGTCGGGTCGAAGAGTTTTGTTTGTTCGATTGGTACAAGGAATTATGCAGGCCATTCCTTGGTTATTTCCTCCATATCTTCCTCAGTGAGCTTGTAATAAGACTGGAGCTCTTCCTTGTGTTCGTCCTCGCGCGCAGTGATGCAAATGAAGTGCCTCTCTGCACGGAACTTCGCAAGTGGCATGAACCTATGGAGTGTATTCAGTGTCATGCGAGGGAAGGATTCAATGGCCCTCTTCAGCTGTAAGTAATAGGCGTGGAACATCACATTGGACTGCCATTATTTTTCCATGTCGCTCGAATACCAGAGGGTAGTGAACCTCGCAGCGAATGGTTTGGACGGTTCAACTTCAATGAATGTCACTCCTTTCGACATCTCCCAAGAGAGGAAAGAAACAAGAATCAACAACCAGCTGAAGTGAAACTCATAGCCTTGGTCCTGTGCTTCAAAACAATCTTGCTCCAACCGATTGACGACATAGCTTCCCCAGTTCATCTGCATTCCTTCAACGCATTTTCATGCGAGGTCGATGACAAAACCCGTGACTTGCGTTGGTCTATTCTTCTCGACGAGCTTATCAGCAATCAATTGGAAAGCTAGGTTCACTGTGCCATCTTGGATAGAGGATACCTTGTAGCCCTGCTTCCCCTTATCCACATTGTCGTAGGTGTCCTTTATTCGTTGCACAGGGCGTGATCTGCAACCTTTTCTGGGTAGAATTTATGAGGGTCAAGTCCCTGCATACTCAATCTAGTGATCATGTGGATTAGTGTCGGATCCACAGTCATATGCCTGGCTAACCATATATAACCTCCATGGTAGCACGACAGGAGGAGTTTAATGCATGCATTAACCTCCTGATGTCGTCTGAAGTGGGGTATCTTCATCACGTTAAGGATGGTGGACCTCGCGATCTCCTTAGTCCATGGCTGGGGGAATATCTTCAGCTTCTTCCCCGCTGTCTTTGTTAAGTACTTATGCGGTGCGAGCAATGCATAATTCTTTTTATCTCCTAGGTTAAAGTCGTTGATATTGAGATTAGGGATCAGTCCTAGTTGTGTTCCAATTGTGTGTATCCCCTTCAGGAGGTACGTAGTGATGAGGGTGTACTCAAAATCTCTCAGAACATTGTCACGACTAACCACGCCAACCAAAGGCGGGATGTAGTCGTGCAGGACCGATGGGATGAGATTCGCATTTGCCAAGTCATCGCGATGCTTGCTTCGTTTCTCTGTCGTAGTTCAGGAGGGCCTAGATCGACATGCAGTCGATAGGGATGCTTGGAATCCTCTTGTCGATGAAGCCTGTGTTCCCGTAGACATGACTTTTTCAGCCTCTACCGCATTGTGTTTTCCTGACATACATGCTCGAGATCAGATATCTCGGGTAGGCGGAAAAACACTTAAGGTAACAAAACGGGTGGCGAGGTCTCAGTAAGCACTGCGTGATAACAATGAGTTCTCTGTGGGCTTAGATAATCACAATTTGCAAAGTGTCCCCGGTGAGACATTCGACGAGTTAAATAGACAATATCATAATGGATTCCTCCAATGGGCAGGAAAGAATCAATCAATACGATTATATCCATTATGGCGCAGTCTCAATGGTCCAATGGTGATCTTTCCGGTAATAACTATGTTCCTAGTCGTTCTGGAGCATCATTCTAATGGTCAGGATGCCTCCAACGACCATATTGCTTCTCCATGGCGAAGTTTCAGTCTACATTGTTTTTCTATTCTGGCGAGGTTCAAGTTCTGCAATCCTTCTTTCTGCGAGGTCTTATCCGAAACCTCATGTAACTTTTCTAACTTTGCTTTCTTCTTGCTGAGATTTCTGGCCTTCTTTCCTGTGATCTGAGTCACTGGGTTCCTCTTTCCATTTTTATTCTTATCTTCTCTTAGCATATTAACTTTGCACTACTGAGGGTCTTTCAAAGGGCTTGAGTGGAATACCTCTTCTCTTATTACTTCAAGGGTAGGTGCTCTTTTCTCCTGCATGGATAGGTTTTTCAAGATTTCCCGCGTTTTCTCAACTTCGACAGCTAAGTCTCTGGCCCTCAGTTACTTCGACTTGTCCTCTTCTTCTTCTATTAAGCGCGCTATTCTCCTAGCCATGAAATCCTTTAATTCTTGTTTTTTCTGTTCTAGAGCTTCATCTTCTTCTTTCCTTTGGATCTGATCTTTCTCAATCTAGGTCCTCCCTAGCAAAAGTGCAAAGGGAACATTGTTCTGAACAAACTTAACAACCTCAAATTCTTCTTCAGTTGATGATCCATGAGAAAACAAAGGTACATGGGTAAGTCTTCCACATAGGGTTATCATCTTTCCTTTAAATAATCATATTCCTCCCAATGAAGGAACCATAGCATACTTTCCCAAAATTTCCCAAGTGCTTTCTGTCATAATGTTCACCTATGTTTCCTTATCCAAAACACAGTCTATGTAGAAGTCTCTTATTCTTGTTTCTATGTACTTCTTTTCTTTTAAGATCTCTGATAAACTGATGTCTCTGTGATCATTCAGTGTTTCTTTCATCTACAATAGTATATTCTCTGATTATTTCTAGTGTTTTAGCATATTCTTAGTCTCTTGACCTTCCTCATGGTTTTCTTGTCTCATATTCATCTTTTCAAGTTTAGCAATCATTCTAGGGAAATCCAAAACTTCATGGCCAACGGATTTACAACAAAGACAAATAGGGCCTCTACCAGGGCATTCCTTAGAAAGAAGCCCTGATATTCTGCAACTATAGAAAAGAGGCAATCCTCTCTTTTTCATAAACGATCCCCAACCTTTCTTGTACTGCGCATTGGGATCACAGTGATGAGCCTACAAAACATTCTTTCTAGGATCATGTATCCACTTGTTAGTCCAAAAATTATTTCTATGCATAGGAATAACATATATTTCATTATTCTATCATATCTATTTGTATCACATCTTCTTTCTTTTAGCTATGCCCTAGTTTTCAGGCTAGGACAAAATCTATCAAGCATACCTAGATCCATTATTTTGAAACAAAAATTTCCACTTATCTTACCTTTATCAGAGTACAAAGCTTTAAGATCTTACCTCTGTTCTTCAAATCTGATTCCCTTCTTAGCACAGAGCTTCGTAATTCAAGTAGAATAATGTGCACCATAGCAATAGATCTACGCACACAGATTTATCTTTTCTTCAGTTCCCAACAATCACAGTTTCAGGTCCCGGCAATGGAACCATTTTTTGGCATAGGGGCAGACCCAGGGATCAACGCTTCAACAATGCACCAACAAAACCCTAACTACCGGCCCTTTCGACAACACCTGCAAAGGAGATGAAGTCTCACCCGAGGTAGAGGCAGGGGGGTTGCAGGACTCAAGTGTCTACAACCTAGCTGGGACAGAGATCTTTGATCACAATACTTAATAGAGCACTTAGCAATTAACATTCATTAGTCTTTAACTCTTATTCACATTGCAGGTTAAAACCCTAATTACATAACAATGCAATATTCATCAAGATATAATCACATCTAACCATTCAACACATAACATCAAAATAGATCTAACCTTCATTCATATTATTAAGCACTAAGCTACTACATCAGATGCATCTAACATATATAAATATTACATTACTAAGCATAAATCACATCAATAGCATATCAACCACACTGCACAAAGCAACCACAACATAGGATATACGTGGTTCACCCCAGTGTGGGGCTACATCCACAAACTCTTCTTCTTCTTTATTATCTTCTTCCAATATTCTTACATGCACAGAGCCACAAAGCCAACTCAGCATAGGACAAGAAATCTGTGCGCACCTCACCAGGTCATCCTTCCTCTAGCTTGGCAAAACACAAAGCCTTCTTAAAATCACTTTCACTTAGTTTTGCAAGTTCTCAACACACGGTATGCACAAAACCTACTTCTATATTACTCTAGCACTTAGCCATTGGCCTATTAGGTCCAACCAATTCATATTGACTTCTCTCTAAGTCCTATCCACTTATTTAAACATTACAAAAGGGGCCTAAACATGGGTAAAACCCATGGGCCGACATCCCATACCGGTTACATAAACCCTAAACCCAAAAATCTCGCAAAAAGGGGGCGAGATCCCGCAATCTCCGCTTCACCAGGGCACTTTGTCTTGGACAAGCCTGTCGAAGTCCCAAAAATGGTCAAACATGACCAAGGTTCTCCAAAACTTGGTCAAGGGCTAACAATTACTAAAGGAGAAGATAAAAGGAAGCTTAAGAACAGTTAAAAATTGCACCTGGTTGAATGAGTTTTGGGTTAATAATCAAATGACTATAATTTTTTTCTGAAAACTGAGAATTGAGAAAGAAAGCAATCATTAGAAATGAATTGGATAGAGGAGTCCATGTAATCACCCATAATTGTGATATGAGCAATATAATTCACAGAAAGTTGGAAAGAATATTTATGGTCACTGTTGGGCCCTTCATTTTTGGATAAAGAATTGTGCAAGTATTGACTAAGCACAACTTGTGCAAGCTTCAATAGAAGCTGGAAAATAGAACAAGGAAGAGCAATAGGATGCAGTTGTGAAAGTCAGTACAACACTAGCTAAGCAACAAACGGCTGCAACATAACATAATTGTAAAAGGTTGATTATTTTTTGGTATTGAAGCTAGTGTTGTAGTTGTTGGTCAGTTGAATCGTGACTCTGTAATGAACTTGATTTATCAGTGAGAGAATGGAAGCTCTGTGACATGAGTCTAGAGTAAAAGTTGGCACAATGCACTACTGTGGAATTTTGAGTCTGTAATCATAGAAATATTTTGAAGATAATATGACGAAGGACCTAAATTCCCAAATATGATGCATCTCCTTGTGTTTTCTTATGAATTATAGTATTTCTTTATGGCATATAAGTCTATCTAATGGTTCTATGTTTAATCGCAACGTAAGTATATTTAATTATTTCTCATGTATGGTTCAGATCCGCTTATGTATCTTACGCAAGATCGCGAATGAGTCTTGGAGGCCCTATGGATCCTCTTAAGTATTTTCCCTACCCTTCCCTATCAATTTGCCTCAACAATGCTTCAGGTGAGACTTCTTCTCTTTGGAGGAGATGAAAATTCTAGCGCTCTAGACTACATGACACCTTTTGTTGGTAACCTGAGAAGGACCTTGGTTTGATCAAACTTGTGTCAACAAAATAGTTTCGTCTCCAGGACCTGCATTAAAAGGGAACCTGTAGGGAGAATTCTTCTGTCGATCCATAGATCCGGTATTGATCAATGGTGGGAAATAAACTGTGATGCCTTCATATGGAAAGAAGAAAAACTAAGGAGAAAATCAATGGAAAACACTCGCGAAGCAATCTTTTACTCAGAAAGATCGAGCAACCAGTATGAGATTTTCTGGGTTAAATTCCTAGAAGATTTTTTTTCACTAGATAAAGAGGCTCCAAGAAGCTCCAGAGTTCTAGGGACGAGCCAAGATTATCTGCCCATGGGATACTGAAAAGATAGCAGCACTTCAGAGGCTAGATTGTCCATTCACGTGAGCAATTGATTTCTGGGTCAACACCACATTGGAGGGATATATCATTGAATTTGCAGTTGAGAATCACCAATCTTTCTCGCGAGCAGAGGAAATTTTCAAGAAAGACGCAAGGGGAAGGATTTTGAGAGAAATCCACCTATGGATTAAGGTGTTTTTGATGGAGGAGGGGATGTTGAATATGTCCCCGACTGATATGGCAACGTAAACACCCTCGTTGGGGTAGGGTGAGGTGGGGTGAGAGTCATGGCATGAGAGAGGGGAAGGGTTCTTTGACAAATGAGGGGAAGACAACAAGAAATGGACTCAAGAGACGAGCGAGCTTTGAAGAGAGCCACCATAGTTGAGAGGTGGTGGCGCGACAAGATCAAGAAAGCAACAAGAAAATCAAAGAAATGGAGGGAAGAAGGTGGATCAGGAGAAGTAGAGGAAAGACAGAGGGAAGAATTGCAGAATATGAGAAGATAGGAGTGACTCTAGTCAAAGATTAAATGAGAGAGAAGCGCAGAGAGAAATAAGTCCCTAAGAGGTGGGACAAGAAGGATATGGTGCAGGTGTAAGAGAGGAAGCAGCCGACATGAATCCTAGAGAAGAGAGAGAAGATTCAGCCTCGATAACATGAGAGATCGAGAATCTAGACAAAGTGATCATCTCAGTGGAAGCAAATGAGACCCCCAAGATCAAATAGAACTGCCCCGAAGCGAGTGTTGCCATCCTTGAATCACCCATACCCCAAGTGTCTTCTATACAAGCAGTAAGTTCAATACTACATTCTCATGCTACTTCTGTTCCAGTACAATTAATTAGTCAGTCGCAACCAAGAAGTGCGAGTACAGGGAAGATATTGGGATCCCTTGGTAGATCACAAGTAGGACCATTAGGATTCATATTGATAGGAACAACAAGATCAACAATGGTTGGCCATGTAGGAGGTTCGATTGCTCGATACCCATAATTTTAGGGTAAGGGAGATGAAGACATTGAGCAACACTAGTTCTTATGTGAAGCAATCTAGAGATCTAGAGGGACTTCGGATGTGAATAAACTGGTCGAGTTCTAGACTACCTTGAGAGGTCGCGCTCTCAAATGGTACATGAAGATGATTGAGCCAGGAGTGTCAAGAACACAAGGTCAAGCGTTCTCACTTGTCCAGGTACAAACACAATTCATAGAAGAGTTCAAACTACCCCAGTCCGAACAACAGGCTCTATCTGAGCTGTGTGAGATCCAGCAGCAGGAAGGTGAATCTACGTGGGAATACAACCAAAAGTTTAAAGATTCCATAGGGAGGTTAGCACATCCAATCCAAGAAGAACATAAAAGGGAGTGGTACATTTAGGGGTTGCTACCTATGAATCGGATTCCATTATGCAATAGCGAATAGCCACGTTAACAGACGCCTTGGAACAATCAATGAAGATTGAATCCATGGCGGGATACCCTATGAGCCTAAGAATGAACAAACCCCTAGTAGATGCGAATTTGGTGCAACTACAAGGGCATATATTGACACTTACAGAAAATATTCAAGATATGACAATACCTAGACCAGTATGATCATAGGTTTGGTGCACCGGATGTTATACGGAAGGTCATATGGTGAACCAATGTCCACGAATAAGGGGAATGGGACCTCCTCAAAATCCGATGATAGCCACACCAGGACCCACGAGAAGAGTTGCGCAAATGTTGACGAACTTACCATTCCATAACCCTACCCTGTATTATGCTTTCCCAAGAGGCCAAACAACACCAACAACTGAGTATTGTGAAATATGTCGAATCCATGGGCATGTGCCAAGAGAGTGCCCCATTATGCATAAGTACTCGATAGTGCCAAACACAATAAACTATGAGTTCTGCGCATCAACCACACATACTATTAATCAATGTAGAGAATTGGATGCACTAGCAGATAGGTTAGACTGAACAACATTCAGGGTGAATGAAAACTCTCAGGGACTGGGAAGAGGCCGAGGAGGTGGAGTTGGAGGAGAATCCAGAGGAGGAAGAACTGGGGGAAGAGGTCCAAGCAGATGCTAAAACTGTGATGAGAAAGGTCACTTAGCTAGAGATTGTCCTCATCCAAGGCGCCCATGGTGCTCTCACTGCAAGATCAATGGGCACGCAACTGGAGACTGCCCAGAGTTAATTGCAAAGTGGGAGGATAGAGTATGATAAAGAGTAACTAACCTTATCATTTCATAAATTAAAAGGGTTGCTAAGGGACAATTTCCCAATATCAATATCGTTACTCAAGGAGGAGCGAAGAGAGGATCTTATGCGGATAATCTACGTCAAATTCGGAGAGAAACACCTAAAGAAGACATGTATGACCCTTTAAAACAAAATCTATTCTTTAAAGGTTCCATAGAAATATTTCAGAATATTCCTAGCCCGGAGATGCAGGAGAAGTCCACATAACCTATAGTTTATCCTAAAATCGCGCAAGTCCCTTCTTCACCCCCTGCACCCAGAAACCATGTAGGCATGCCGAGACAACTTGAGCAACCTCAAAATGTGTTGACCTTTGGTTCAAATTATTCTCTAACATTTTGGGGAACGATCAACTAACAGAAAAGTTGCACAATGTGCTATACCTAGTTTTAGGGAATGAAGAACCCCTGCAGGCAAGAATAAGGGATAATTTTCCTGAGAAGAGTACCTAGAGAGTACAACAAAGAAAAGTATGAACCGGAAAAAATTTTAGACTAATAGCCTAGTTAGATGAATTTGAAATCAAGAACATCATGTTAGACCTAGGATCCGATGTGAACATTCTACCCAAGAATACCTGGGAAGCCTTAGGAAATCCTAGGTTGACATATTCCCCAATTCAGTTGAGAATGGAAAACCAATATTGTATCTTCCCCATAGGAAGACTGGAAAATGTGGAAATATATGTTGCGAGAGTAAATAAAATGGCCAACTTTGAAGTCATTGAGATCATGGGAGATAAGGAACCCTACCCTACACTACTTGGCATCGATTGGACCTATGACAATTACGCAATAATTGACTTAAAGAAAGGCACTATGACCTTTGAGGCTGAGGGAATCAAGGCAGTTCAACCTTTGGATCCATATGAGGGACCCAAGTATACAGAACCAACAGAAAAAACTATGAAGGGAGAATACTTGGACCAGTTGTACACTCTAATAGCTAGGACAAGAAACGATTATATAAATCCTCTTGTTGATGGATCAGTAAGTTGGAGAAGCATACATTCAACAGACGAAGATTCATAATTGGCCTTTGACAGTTGGCAACAAGGTTCACATGAAATATTCTCAAGAAGATGTGCAACTGTCAGAACGACCAGATGGGTTGGGACAGAAGTTAGAGAGCAACCATTATATGATGGCACCTCAAGCATAGAGAGTTTTATGCACAACATGGAAGAAAATATAAGAGAAGACCAGAGGATCTCGGTACTAGATGTAGCTTTTCATAACACCCCTGCCATATGGTGGGCTAATAATAAATCCGTATTTGGAATTTGGGACGAAGTGAAGCAAGATGTCAAATACAGGTTTCATAATAAGGAGCATTTGCAATCAGAGATGTAAATAGATCTTCAAGTTGCGCAATTGTTCAGTGGAGAATTGGATCCTAGAATACATATTGAGCGGTGTGTGACATGATGGCAAGCTGCGGGGATACCCTCTCATTTGTAGGTCCAGGTATTCCCCCACTCCCTAGTTCCAATCCCAAAAGATTGGTTTATACATGAGGAAACCATAAGACAAACCAACGACTCGCAACCACTAGAAGTTCAATTTTGCAAATATTTCTCAGTTACGAGTAAGTACCCTGAGCTCAAAGTAGTCCTGCAAAAGATTAAATAATTTCTTTTTACAGATAGTAGTAATCATGAATCAAACTTAGTGATATGTACCAAACATAGCCAATAACTCCAGACTAATTTCCAATTGATCTCAATCGAGAAACCTATAGAATGTTACCATATTAGCAGACATTCAAAAAGCCTAGATGATTTAGGGGAATTGAGGAACCTAACCATCAAAGAGACGGAGGGGAGAAGAGAAATTGAAAACAGCGTACCCAGCCAGACTGATAGCTCCTACAACCACCCATTAAAATTGTGCAAAATCAATATAGGGACCGAAGAGAAACCGAAGATAGTTATGGTGGGAGACTACTAGGATGAGCAAACCATTCAAGAAATACATAGTTTGTTGCAGGAATATGAGGATTTTTTCCCAAAAACCTTTTCAAAGTTAAAGGGAATGAAAGGAGTTATGGGTAAAATGAAGATTGAACTGAAACCAAGACCCAAGCCTGTCAGACATAGACCATACCATCTTAGCCCTAGAGTGAAAGAGAAGGTTAAGAAGGAGATAGATAAGATGTTGGAAGTAGGCCTCATTATTGCAGTAAAAGAAGCAGAGTGGGTTAGCTCGATAGTTATTCAAAGCAAGAAATGCATAGAGGATATTAGAGTCTATGTAGACTACATAAGTCTGAACTCTACCTATGTCCATGGCCCTTTCCCAACACCCTTTAAAGACGAGGTGCTAGAACAGGTTGCGGGGAAGGAATCTTACTCATTCGCAGATGGATTTTCAGGATACCACCAAGTCACTATCGATGAAGAGGACAAAAAGAAAACCACTTTCATAACAGACTAGGGATCTTTCACATAGAATGTGATGCCATTCAGCTTGAAGAAAGCCCCTTGTTGTGGGTGGGAAATCCCTCCTACAGACTAGCACTAAGGGTTTTATCATGCATGCATAAATGACCTAAAGATTATTACTTTTTACCATCATCCCATGCCTAAACCCCATTACTCATATGTAAATACAAGGCTCAAGAGATTAAGTTGACATACCTTATTTTTCGTGTTTTGGTGTCGAACCCTTTTCGCGCTTGGTCATTCTTTGACTGCAACTCTCCTCCCAATGTTGACCTGCATTCACTAAAGACAAACAAATAACTCCACATGCATTTGATCTATGAACTAATAGGTTAGATATTTAATCAATCATACAATCAATATTCCAATAATGACAATCTCATATGGTGGGACGGGAAAAGCAATTCTTTTATTAACTTCGCAATGATACCTTACAATGATAAAGTCGGCCACTGCTCCTCGATCCTGGGCCTAGGCTCTTCTTCCACTGTCTTCCAATTGCTTTGCTCTATACTTCTCTTTTCACAAGGATAGCTAAAGGTTGGGACAAAGGGAATGCTTAAACGGGTATAGTTTCTTTACTATGATTCTCCTCCTTTCAAATGGGACCCCTAACCCTTCTTTTATAGGCTAGAAGAAGCTAGGTATTTGGTCGAGTGACCGACCATGCATGGATGAA
>JZKD02S0501852.1:556430-579704 GCA_000966675.3 Picea glauca | reverse complement strand
GTCGTTCACTTTCCAAGAAGAACTCTGATTAATGAGAAAAGAAAATCAAACCATCAATAATCAAACTATGACAACCCAACCAAAACTTTCAACGAAAGTAAAGACAAAAGCAAACAAAGGAATTCTTCAATGCGAATGAAAAAATGTCCTTTCGAACCCACAAGCAAACGAGAAACACCAAACGCTCAACTCTCAACCAATCACTGGTTCTTAGCCGGCTCAACACACTCAACTCCAGAAATCAGAGAGAATGAAAATGCCAAAAAAGGGCCAAGAAATGAAAGTCAAGCTAAAAGGCAAACAAAAACCTAGAAACCCTAGATCAGTTCCAGCAAGCCAACTAAAGAAAAAGATATGTAAGTCAATGATCCAGTAAGCCAAAGAGGTGTAAATCAACAGATATGAGCAATTGACAGAGTCAAAACTTGAATTCAAAAATTTCAAAAAATATGTTCGCAGGCCAATGTGGAACATAGTGCGAGAAGCTAGTGTTCTCGTAGGCCACTTTGATGCAAAGTGAGAACTGTTCATACTGGAATATATATGCAGAGTGCGAACTTTCCTGGTTCTCGCAGGTTTTCAATGGACACAGTGCGAGAATCCCTGAAAATAATGAAAATTTTGAAAGAGCAAGCAAAATCCAAACTGGCTTATAGACCTAGAAGGTCTCTCAGGGTATCCTGAGGACTCAGACACTGAAAAATCTAGAGAAAAATGAAAACAGAGCAAATGGCCACAAAAAATTCAAAAACCATAAATAAAAAGGGATCGATCCCCAGTGGAGTCGCCAATTTTGCTATAGGATAAATCCGTGAGTGCGGACACAAACCGATCTCCCTAGATCCACCTGGATCTAGAACAAAACAGGACAGAATAATACACTTTCCCTAGATCTAGCCTATTCAATGAACTAAGAGATAAGAGTGATGGACATACCTTATGAATGCTTTCCTTAGATCTCTGTTGTTCCAAGCTTTGCTCCAATGCTCTCGTCCCGTCCAGATCACAACAGAATGAACCAATCGAAGTAAAGGCAGATTAATATATTCAATAACTAGTCTATACATATGATCAAGGAGTTATGTAATAAAGTGACATCATCTTTATGGGAAAGGGACATATTGCTGTATTGAATTAATTGAAAGTAAAACTTACAACCTGAGCCTTGATGTCGTAGGTCTCCTTTTTATGGCTCCTAGCTTTGACACACACACTTGCTCATGCATGAAGAAAATCAACGACTTGTGATGACCTCGTTGTTGTCTCTTGCTGCTGTAGCATCATTCCTCCATACAGTCTTGCACTAATTCTATAATCAATCTCTAGCTAGCTTGTTGCTTGTTTGCTTAACCCCTTCCATGAGAAATCTCCTCAATATATAATAGAAGATAGATTAGTTACTTGGATAGGAAATGATCCCAAGATATCTGGAATGCCAACACTTGAATAACCATTCGAAGCCAACTCATGTTTCTAGAAGATTCCCTTCTAGAAGATTCGAGATTTTATCTTTTTCCTTCCTTTGAAACATGTTCGCACCCTGGCTATTAGTTACAGTGCGAGAGGTTCGCACCCCATCTTAAAGCAGCCTGTGAGAATCAGGCATTCTCGCAGGCAGATACATAGGTAGCTTGCGAACATCCTTTAAAAGCATGATTTCTGGAAACAGACAAATGTAACTTCTTTCAGGAAAGTGTTCTTAATAAAGAGATTGATTTTCTATCATCATAACATCATCATGACATCATCACAATGACCAAAATTGCGGATAACATCTGGTAAAAACCATGGTCGTGACCAGCGTACGGGTTCTGCATGTGAAGAGACATCATCGACTGATTCCCAAAATAGGACATAGATGGTTGGTTGTGCATTACATTCAGAGGACTTTTGGAAGGGTTTCCCCATGTTGATCCCATGGGCATATGCATAGTACCTTGTCCGGGGTTCCATTGGTTGTGAAAATAACTTCCCCAGATTGACATTCCTGACAAGGGAATTGATCCCTGCCAAGGATTCCAAGGTCCTGATGTGGAAGAAGTTCTTGGGTTTTCCCCCTATGCAGGCATAGTACCCTACATAGGAACAGTTTTTCCGTAACCAAGGTGACACCTAGTCGGGAAAGTAGCCGACGACAAGGAGTTGTTACCAAATGCACCGAACAAAGAAAACAAGGTAGAACTGACCAACATATTATGAGAAGGTGGTCCTTGACTCCCTGCTCCAAATAAACTATGGTGTGTAGGTGGCCCAGTGGATTATTGGTGGGTGCCACTGAGCGAAGGGGACGAAGGAGGTTTATGACCTCCCCCATAAGGGAAAGTGTTAAAAGGAGCTGAAGTGCCCCCCATGTGTCCTTACAGAGGAGCGTTAGAGCTCCCTGGCCCCAGAACTAAAGTCTATAAAGTGGAGTAGGAAAGTATAGGACTTGTACCTGATCTAGGCATCCCGTATGAGAACGGAGGGCCTGTCACACTCGGTGTGAAAGGGGCAGTGGTTTCCACCATAGAAGGGATTGGAACATTGTTCGAGGTAGAGGTGATCGATACCATGGTGGCTCGAACCAGTGATGATGGGTTAGGAGGTGGAAAATCCCCTGTGGTGACAACCGTAGTGGGAATTGAAGAATTCCCAGAAGAAGTGGCAGCATTTGTTTCCATTGTTGCGTGCGACACTATCTGGAACTTGTAAGGGTGAATTAATATGATGATGGGTGACAAAATATTAGTGGTTGGAGTTTTCGATGGACCAAGAGATTTTTCTCCAAAGTCTAAAATGGTCGTTTCCTCCACATGTTGGTCGTGTACAATTTCTTGTGATCCGGTCGCTTCAAAAGACCCTTGTTGGTATATCTTTCGCCTTAGTGGTGTCGGAGATGGCTCCAGTGTAACTGGTGATGGGCCCAGAAGCCTTTGTGATCGAAAGATCTCTTGATCCTCCACCGTGTGAGAAGATCAAAGACACACTAGGGATTTCTCTTCATTCAAAAAACAACACACACTAAAAAGGTCCCTCCAAGATAAAACAAGCAAACACTAAACTAGTTGGAAGAACAGTTACAACAACCAACACTAGAGAAACTTATTGATGCAAGTGAAACTCGAACATGGAAGCACCCTCTGGATATACTTTGTAAAGAGTGGCCCAATGTTTGTCCTAGGTACCGCGATATACCCCCATAGTCACTTATGTATGTCTCTAAAAATATAGGCAACTAGGTTGCCAGCGAGCGAACAGTCTCTAGGCGGGTACAGTGGAAAGTTGGGTAGACCACAATGAGAAGGGTATAGAGCCCGAAACCTGTCAAGGGTATTGAAGGCAAGTGGTCTAGAAGACAATTGAGGACCTTGAACAGATTCAAGACCCACGAAGCTCCATGGAAAATGCAATCGATGGAATCCCAAGACAAGCCCTCTATATGTGTTCTCCACTACGATTGGTCCAATTTTAGAGGGGTTATCTCCGCTACCTTTCCGCACATGACCTTGTGTTTAGCCCGTATGTTAGAGGGGGGTCCTGGATCACTTTCACGATACTGGACTTTGACACTCCCTAACTCAGACTCCAATGTTTGATTTAATGGCCTTGAAGAGTTTCCTCTCCAACCTAATTCAAGTCCCTAACCCTAGACTAGTTGGTTGACCCTACAAACATAAAAAATGTAATGAATTTTAGATTTAGCTTTAATTTTTATGGATTGTCTTAAGTTAAAGGTTATGAAAGTGAAACTAGTGATGTTTGAAAGACGAAAGCAAAATAAACAGAAAGCCGGAAACAAAATAACTTCTCTTGACTCAAATCTTAAACAACTTTTCAAACTAAAAATTTTCTAAGATATTTGAACAACAAACTCAAAGCAGGATTTCACTCGAGTATGAGCTACTTATGATCTAAGTAAACCGTCAAGAACTTATGAAAGAAAATACTTTTCCCTGGTTACTAATGCAAAACAACACTATTTAACCAAACAAAGAAATAAAAGATTTTTTTTTATTTGAATTCTCACAAAGCAAAAAGAAAAAATATCAACAATTAAAAACCAAGAAAACTTCTAGCCTAAGCGCAGATCGCAAAGAGTCACTTTAAAAATCACACCCAAGAAAATTAAAACTGGACTCTCACACTTGTCTAAAAACCCTATAAAAAGAAAATTTTGAGGAAAACTTCTTAATGCAAAAGAAAGATATGATGTGATCAAACCTAGGTTACTGACTGCTATGACAGAGACCCAAAACCCTGAGAGGTATAACTCTTGTCAAAGGAAAGGATGACTGCCTCACCTTCAACAAACATTTTCTCCACAAGCACACTATTGACCGTTCAACAACAAGCATGTGCATGCGAGATGTGTAAATTCAAGGCATGTGTACACACGTGCTGGCCTTATACAGGCCGTGTGAATCTCTCAAACTCTAAGACAAATGAAAGTCCAAGCAATCCATCCCAGGCAAAGACTATTGGTACTGAGAACTAGGATCTCTTGAAGACTCAAACACTTACTTTAACAGAAAAAAGAAAAAAATTCAAGGAAAAATTCATAGAACAAACCAATCTGAGGTGAAACCTAAGCTATAGACTACAAACAACAAAGACTAGAAAGAGTTCCAGAAAACCCCTGAGAAGGATTATTTTTGATAGGGGAGAGTATGAATACCTCTCTAAAAGAAATTTTCTGGAATCATACATGCAACTGACACTTCCTCAGCTAGCATGTACATGCAGGTTGTGAGAAGGTAGGGCGCAGGTACACACGTGTGGACCTTATACAGGTTGCGTGTACCTCTGTGGGTTTCGAAAAAAAAGAAAAAAATGCAGTCAAGAAAAAGAAACAGAGATAACTAGTATGGAAGACCAGAATCTCTATTAGCTCATACTTTTGCAGAAACTTTAAAAATAAGAAATGAAACCAGTGCTTAAAAATACCCAAGAAAAAACATTCCCAAAAACCCTAGAGATCCCTAGTATGGTCGCCATTTCTTTTGTGGGTGGGAAATCCATCCTACGAGCTAGCACTAAGGATTTTATCATGCATGCAGAAATGACCTAAAGATTATTACTTTTTACCATCATCTCATGCCTAAACCCCATTACTCATATGTAAATACAAGGCTCAAGAGATTAAGTTGACGTACATTATTTTTCGTGTTTTGGTGTCGATCCCTTATCACGCTTGGTCATTCTTTGAATGAAACTCTCCTCCTAATGCTGCCCTGCATTCACTAAAGACAAACAAAGAATTCCACATGCATTTGATCTATGAACTAATAGGTTAGATATTTAATCAATCATACAATCAATATTCCAATAATGACAATCTCATATGGCGGGACGGGAAAATAAATTCTTTTATTAACTTCGCAATGATACCGTACAATGATAAAGTCGACCATTGCTCCTCGATCCTAGTCCTGGGCTCTTCTTCCACTATCTTCCAACTTCTTTGCTCTATACTTCTCTTTGCATAAGGATTTCTAAAGGTTGGGACAAAAGGAATGCTTAATCGGGTATAGTTTCTTTACTATGTTTCTCCTCCTTTCAAATGGGATCCCTAACCCTTCTTTTATATATTAGAAGAAGCTAGGTATTTGGTTGAGTGGTCGGCCATGCATGGCCGAAAGGTTTAGTTAACTTACCCAAAGATGTGTGTTCCATCAGCAAATTTCCTTTTTCCGTGATTTTGTAGGTACATGCAGGTTGTCTTGGGTCAGCTAGCATGTACACGCGTGCAGTAATGGAGAAGGGCACATGGGCCTTTATAAAAGGGATTTTTAAGAAGAGTTGTTCAGCAGTGTTTTGGAAAAGAAGGAATCTAAGATGGCCTGATGCCAGGTAAGCATGTCTGGTGAAAATTAGGGTTATAACACCCCTGCAGTTTTCTCAAGGATTGTGATAGCAGCTTTTAGAAAGTTCATTCACAAATTTATAGAAGTATATATGGATGATTGGACAATATATAGCCTGCTCAAGGAACATGTAGCATTGTTGCGGCTAATGTTTGACAGATGCAGAGAGTTTCAAATCTCATTGAACCTCAGAAAGTGTATCTTTTGTGTACCACATGGGATTTTGTTGGGCCATATAGTCTGTCGAGAAGGAGTATTGGTAGACCCAACCAAAGTTGCGATCATTTTGAATATGCCTCCACCTACGAGCGCTAAACAATTGTGCTCCACATTGGGACACACAGGTTACTATCACAAGTTCATCCGAAGATATGCCAACATTACGACACCTCTGAAAAACTTACTCAAAAAGGTTGAATCATTCAAATGGACTCCAAAATGTGATAAATCATTTGAGACACTCAAGGAGAAACTTGTCACAACACCAAATCTGATATTCCCAAATTGGGAGAATGAATTTCATGTCCATGTAGATGCCTCAAGAATTGCATTGGGAGCTATATTAACGCAACCTGGAAATGGAGCTATGAATCACCCTATCTATTTTGTGAGTCAGAAGTTGTCGCAAGCAGAGCACAACTACATAACAACAGAGAGGGAGAGTCTAGCCATGATTTATGCTTTGCAAAAATTTAGACACGATTTGTTAGGATCTCATTTCAAATTCTTTACTGATCATTCTGCAATGAAATATCTAGTTAACAAACCTGTGTTGGAAGGAAGAATTTGTAGATGGCTGCTTTGTTTCAGGAATTCTCGTTTGAAGTTATCATCAAGTTGGGAAAATTCAATGTAGGACCTGATCATCTTTCCAAGTTAGAGTTAGGGGAAAATGGAGGAGCAATAGATGATTAGCTCCCAGATGCAGACTTGTTTAGGATCGAGGCTATACCGGAGTACCTGGAGGACATAACAGTCTTCCTAAGTACAAGGGCTTATCCGGAGACATAATCCGCAACCTAGAAACACCATATGGTTGTTAGAGAAGCAGATTACTAGTTGATCACTGGACAGTTGTATAAACTAGGACTAGACAACATCCTTAGATGATGTGTCCTGGATCATGAAAGACAGGCCATACTCTGGGAATTCCATTGTCTAGTTGTAGGAGGCCACGTAGGAGGAAATTCCACTGCACAGAAAGTACTCCAGGCAGGACTTTGGTGGGAAACACTCTTCAAGGATGCAAAAGTATATGCTAGATCATGTGATGTTTTTCAATGGGTGGGTAAGTCATCACACTGAGACGAGCTACCACTACAACCAGTTAGAGCTCTCCAAGAATTTGAGAAATGGGCAGTTGACTTCATTGGACCAATCAACCCTATTTTCCATCATTCAAAGGTAAGGTACATCATTACTGCAACTGACTACCTTACCTGTTGGGAAGAAGCAACAGTTGTACAGGATTGTTCGACAGATACTACTGCCAGGTTCATTTTTGAGAATATCATTACTCGGTTCGAATGTCCCAGGAGCCTAACCAGTGATCAGGGAGCTCATTTTATTAGCAACATTATAGCAACACTTACAACAAAATTTTTTATTCAACATCACAAGAGCATTCCATACCACTCAAAGGCCAATGGAATTGTCAAAGCCTTCAACAAAATTCTGGAAAGGGGATTAACAAAGGTCATTTTCACAAACTGCGAGGACTGGGATGATAGAGTTCCAGTTGTACTATGGGATTATAGGACAACCACAAAGAAACTCCATAGGTACACACTGTTCTAGTTAGCTTACGGAAGAGAAGAATTGGTTCCTTCATAATTTATCAATACCAGTCTATATATTGCACAAGTCACACATATGATGGAGGAAGAATCAATGGCGCATAGACTTATGGAGTTACAATAACTCGAGGAGACCATATTTATAACAGACTTCCATCAGTCGATTGAAAAATAAAGAAAAAAATCTTGGCATGACAAGCACATTAAGAAAAAGGTATTCACACAAGGCGACAAGGTACTACTCTACGACAGTCGATACCAAAAGCACCCTGGAAAGCTATGCATGCACTGGTTGGGACCATTCATAATTACATAGATCCGACCCTCAGGAGAAGTCAGACTCGCGCAAATGGATGGTGTGATATGACCAGGATGGGTCAATGGTGCTCGCCTGAAGCCCTACCTATCTCAAAACTAAGAAAGAGGGACTGTCGCTCTAGTCCGAAGGAGCTTGTACATTAGTAGATTTGAGTTTTCTGAAATTTCTATAAAAAAATTTAATAAATTTGTTGTGCACAGTGTTGTGCCACGAATCATAGTTCATTTTCGGTTTAAAGTGTTGTTTGATACAAAACTAATGACTCAACAGTGCAAGATCCGAAGCATAAGAGAATCCATTAATGACAGTCATTAATATGACGGGGACAACCTTTGTGGTCGGAGGGAGGATGAATCTGAATACGATCTGAACCCATATGCCACAAGAACCTAGTCTAGTCACAACATTTATTTCCATTTCGATACCACGTCTAAGGTTAGTTAAGCCATAAATCCGCATTATGCAAAGATACCATCGTAGTTTTCACCAGGATACCCACCCATCAAATAGGAAGGTATGAAATCATCCACGTCCCTATTCCACTCACACAAGTAAGTACATGCCAGAATATCCAAATGAGATTTACCCTATTAAATTGTCCTATTGGACAACTCAGATCCAGTCACGTCCATATGGTCATGATCACCAACAGTTATTGCTAAAACTTGGTTGTCAAGCCAAGTATAAGGCCCTCAGAACTCGCTCGACAATAAATCATTTTCCAAAGAACATAGTCATTTCCAAATTCAGTAGAGCGAACTAGCCTATACCATTTTGAAATTCGCAGTCGCAACCCCATCCATTAGCTACCGAAGAAGTGTGAATTCTGAGAGCCATAGAAAGCCGAAGTGTCATGTCTAAAGAAGAGGTACTAGATGATCCCTACAACCCAAGAGTTGAGATCGTAGGCGTTCTCAAAGGGAAGGTAGAGCATGTTAAGCTTCTTGATCTCGGCCTCACATATTCAGTCTTGTTTCCTCAGATGCATACAAATGTTTTTTGGGAGATGGCTCCAGATGGATTAGGAGGCATGCAATTTGTGCCAAAAGTAGACTTCATCAACTTATACAATTCAACCATCATGAACCTAAGACACCTACCATTCTTCGGTACCACTGGTGAGGTTGCGCAGTGCATGAAATTTCTAATAAGTAGAGTTCATGACAGAATTCTATGGTTGGATAAGTAGTATCTGATCCATGCTAAAGACATCCAGGAGCTTACTGGACTATCCTCCCAATGAGAGGATGTGTCGAAAGGATTCCAAGGTCTTGGTAAGCATGGGAAAAATAAAGGAAAGCTCAGTTTGTATGTGAAATTCAACACAAAGAGAGGGGGATGCACAACAGTAATTGAACCTATCCTACCCGAGATAGCTCGGAATGGTTGTTACATTATAGCCAACAAGGTTATGCGATCATACTATAAAGGAGAATGCACTCTGGATTGATTATCAGTAGCTGACTTTTGCGCTAATGGAGTCATGCTCAACTGGTGTAGTTACCTAGTAGAGGAACTCCTAGTAGCATGAGAGGAAGTGCAGGAGAAGGGAGGAACCTTCAATTATGGATATCTACTCATGGTGTTTTCTATGTTTAAATGGAAACCACCTGTGGAAAGACAGTCAATGATACTAGAAAAAGGGGCAATAGATAAGATGTTTGAGCCATGGCAGTCCAGGCCAGATTCGAAGAATACAACCTTCAACACCGCAACATTTGCTAAGTGGTACAATGGGTTGATAGATGCAACAAAGAGGTTGTGTATCCCACAGAATATCCTCAACTGCAATACGAGAAATATTTCCTTCAGCATGAACTGACACCATACATATGTCTGGTCGAGACATGTTAGCAGGGAAGACTTTCACACAAGGATGTTATCATTCTATCTGGATGAGGAGGCCTTTGACAGGGAATTCATGTCATGGTCAAGAGTCAAACGTAACCTGCACAAGACGGGAACACATTATATCCTACCTACATAGATGCTGAAGAAGAAAGACAATGATGCAAGAGCCGAACCAAGCTCAGGTCCAGAGCCACAAAAACTATATTCTCTAGCACAATCAAACTCTGAGGGGGAAGAAGAGATGCAATAGTTAGAGCAAAAAAAAAATGGCCCTTCATCAGCTACTAGTCGATGTCGTGTTGTCAGGTGCAGATTTTAACCAGATCTTGGGCGTTGTGTTCGACACCGAACCATTGGTGAAGAGGCTCAAAACTAGGGTCTCACCGAACAAACCCTTGAACCCACAACCCCTCACATCATCCCCTTCTCGCACCCTCTCAGTGGACAAAGCTAGTACTATCATCCACATTCAGGATGACCTGGAACCTGAAAGATTCCCATCCACATACATCACTGAGCACCCCCCATCACCACCACCTCAATCACCAAACCCAGTCACCATCATCCCACCCCAGACCATAACCCCAAAGTCAATGCAAATCGATCAACTAGAGATAGTCGAGAAAGGACTCCCAGAAATATCCCAAGTGTCACTCAAGCCAAGATCAGAAGTTTCTAGTCTAGACGCCAAAGCACCGGAGCAAAGCATGAAGTTGAATGGTATGTATCCAAACACCCAGGAACACCAACCTGAGTTTTTGGTGCAAGGGAAATATGCCCAAACTGAAGAGGAGTTGCTCACAAAAAGAAAACAACAAACCCCCCTTTCCGTCCAAGGGTGAGGTGGCACAAGAACCCACAATGCAGGAAGTAGAAGTACCAAAAGAGAAACAGCTACCAGAGCCTCATAAAGAACCAGAATCAACACCCAATTAGAGCGTGACATCCATGCGTGAACAAATGGAGCAGGTTCTTCAGGACCCTCAGAAATGCGTAGAATTGATGCATGTTTGCATAGCCAGAACAAAGGTTATGACTCTTTTGCTCGTAGCCCTAAGGTCGAAGATTACGATAGTACCATCGACAGACAAGGAGGTAGAGACCCGCTCAAACCATTCAATAGCCAGTGGACTTCCACTGCAAACATGACCACCCACAAACATTGCTCCTTCAACCGTTGATCTCATGCAGTGGCCAACAACACAATTATTTGGACTGATTAGAGCGTCAACTGAACAATTAGAGCAAAGGCTCCAGGAAGCTGAGAGATCTATCGAGGTTGCAAGGAAGGAAGAGTTTTTCGCACAAACATACAGGATGCAGGAAGCACACGACAAAATTCAAGTTCAGCGCAAACTGGAAAGGGTTCAGGAAAAAAAATTTGAATCCTGGCCGGAGATTCAGAAGGTTGCACTCGAACTACCTGAATTCAGTGATGCAGGCAAGCCAAAACACTAGATTACATTGCTACAAGGAGCATGGAGAAAACTTGCCACTCAAGCTGAGCAACTGAAAGCATAGTTACAATAGGCCCAACAAGAAGCAACGCAACAACCCCAAAAGTTGGAAGAGCAGATGCAGAAGATAATACTGCAAGGTAACGATGCCCGAGCAACATTACACAAGCACACAGAGGAATGCAAGCAGATTTTCAGGGAAGTCAGTGATTGGATGGGAATCATTTCTCGACGCAACCAAGTCTTGGAGGAGGTACGCACAAATATCTAGGTGCTAAACGAAGAATTTGCGGCCACAATGGATCCTATGGAGCAACAACAGAAGTTTGATCAAATCCAACAGGTGGATAATGAGATGAATTCTCTCTTTGAGGTAGAGTCCGTAGCAAAGAAAGAGTTGCACCAATTCCAACCTATGATTTAGGTAGTATACATGCAAATGCATCAAGTTGATACAATAGCAGATTCTGAATGGAACTTGTTGGTTTCATCTAAGTCAAAGGCAGATAGCAAGGAGACAACCAAACAATTTGTTGCAGAGGCATCACTCCTTGCTAGGAAATGGCAGGATAAAGTGAGAAACATTCAAGGAGTGAAACAACGAGCCTTATAGTTGGTACCGAAGTTGGTCCCTTTGTTTGAAGAGGTAAAAGAAGAGAAATTACAAATAGAAGAACCCAAAGAAGAAGAAAAGGAGAAAAAGGGAAAACAACAGATGCTCCTGGAAGATGTGAAAGAACCAAACACTTAAATCAAGGCGATTCAAGGATTGTGGTTGGATCCTGTTGGGACCTTCGTTTTTGATAAATAATTGTGCAAGTATTGACTAATCACGAGTTGTGCAAGCTTCAATGGAAGTTGGACAACAGAATGAGGAAGAGCAAAAGAAAGCAGTTGTGAAAGTTAGCGCAATGCCAGCTAAGCAACAAACGGTTGCAACATAACAAGAAAGCATGAAAGCCGAGAAGGAAGACACAGCCCAACTTATACATAGTGATGAACATAATTTTAAAAGGTTGATTAGTTGTTGGTATTGAAGCTAGTGTTGTAGTTGTTAGTCAATTGAATCATGAGTCTGTAATGAACTTGATTTGTCCATGAGAGAATGGAAGCTCTATGACATGAGTCTAGAGTAAAAGTCAGCACAGTGCACTACTGTGGAATTTTGAGTCTTTAATCATAGAAATATTTTGAAGATAATATCATGAAGGACCTAAATTCCCAAATATGACACATCCATGTGTGTTTTCTTATGCATTACAGTACTTATTTATGGCATATAAGTCTATTTGATGGTTCTATGTTTAATCACAACGTAAGTAGATTCAATTCTTTCTCATGTATGATTCAGATCTTCTCATGTCTCTTACGCAATATCAAGAACGAGTCCTGAAGGCCCTATGGATCCTCTTAAGTCTTTTCCCTACCCTTCCCCAATAATCTGTCTCAACAGTGCTTCAGGTGAGACTTCTTCTCTTCAGAGGAGATGAAAATGCCAACGCTCTAGACTACACAGTACCTTTTGTTGGTAACCTAAGAAGGATCCTAGTCTGATCAAACTTGCGCCAACAGTGACCATAAAGGGGACAAATTGTGCATATGTTACGAGAATTATATACGATGGTTGTGTGCTTGATTTAACCAGAATTTTTAGAATTTTTATCTTATCTAATAAATGTACTGTAAGATAATGTTAAGGTTGATGATAAAAAAAAGAAAATTGTATTTAACAAAGTGGTATATTCAGGTATGAGGAACAAGGAATGGCTATTTCTTCAAAACGTGGAATGATTACTTGAGGAAGCTACCAATTGAAGATGTCTATGCTTAGTGAGTAATATAGAAGACTCTCAATGGAGCTATGATTTGGAGAAATACTTCAAGATGACAAATATGGATACCAATTGGGAATGTTAAGTAAGAAAGGGATCATCCATGTTTCATGATAAAGCATGAGTAATGGGTATGCATGAAGCTGAGACCATGGAAGTGTGGAGAGATTGTTTTCATAACAGGTGAGAAGGATGAAATTTGGTTAAAGATGAACAAAGGTACTCAAGGAAGAGTATTATGACAAGTATTCCTCACAATATGATCAAATACAAATACTAAATAATATTAAGGTATGATTCTAGGTGCATCCATGAAGGCTTGGGGATCCACTACAAAAAAATCCACTCATGTCAATAAAAATGCTCAGTGGAATCTGGGGGTAAGATTAGACCATTAGTGGATGAAGTAATGAAGGTCCATTCACTTTGGAGGATACCAAGTTACAAAAAGTAAGTACTTTGGGGGAAGAACTGTTCAAAAAGGAATGGTAAGTCTAGGTTCTAGTGTTCCAATATAAAAGGATCTGGTGTATACATGGAGACAAGGGAAACACCTCAAAGGATAAATCATACAGTTTTGGGGTTAATAGCTCTATTATTATCATTAGAGTAGTGTAGTGGAAGCATGGTGTAATGTTAGAACTTCAGGGGTGAAGTAATAAAGACCATGTATGCTAAAAAATTCCAGCATATGTATAAATCAATACACTATGTGTAGATTGGTTCTAGAGGTATGTAACCATGCTTATAGGGAATGAATTACATAAATATCAAAGAAATCTATAATTTGGTAAAACTCAAGAGTAACTAAAAATTAGTGGAAAAGTGTACCACTAGGGGAATTCCAAGTTATTTGAGTCTATTGTAGCACTCAATAACTGTGACAACAATGAAGAGGAATGTTGAGTACATTCCAAAGGTGTTAAGTGTGTTTCCAAGGTACAATGTGATGACAAGTCAAAGGGACCCAGGCATGGAGGTGATTTCCTAAAGGGATATTAATGAGGAACCACGAAGAATAAAATAATTCTATGCTTGGTGTATAATGCAAAAGAGATGGTACCTAAAAAGAATCCATCTCAAGAAGAAAAGAACCATGGGTGACATTCCAAGGGTTGGAAGTATCACTAAAAATTAAGATGACAATTAAAAGCAATGTTAATTACTTTCAGTTAATTCTATGCAATTGGAGAAGAAGACATATGGGCATCATTATGGCATGTTGGAAATTGACTATGCAAGTCAAGTTGAAACCAAATGGTTCAGGAACGAAGAAAATAATGGTCCAAGAAACTACAAGTGTCTATGTGTTCAATCAAGGAAAAGGTGAATCATTTTGGTCCAATAAAGAAATTGGTGTTAAATATCAAATGTTAATCAGAGCACATGGTTGGAATGTAACTTATTCATGTATGAGTTGGGTCAAATGGATCTGGGTAATATTGAAATGTTGAATATTTAAATCAATATAGTATTTGGATAGAAATGCAAACGTAGCCAATACTGATTGGGTTGAAAAAGTACCCAGGACAGAACCAAGCATGTACAATGATTTCAACAGGACTACAAAAGGATACAAGAACTCAATAAGACTCAAGGATAGCCAAGAACAACAAAGAAGGTTGTACATGAGGGAAGAAGTTCTTTCAATTTCTGTAGAAACAAATATGATATGGCCTATTGGAGAGCCATACTTAGCATGGGAAATTGGAGTGCAAATGCATTTATGAGCATGTTAAAGATGCATTTTTAGTACATATAAATATGCATTAATGGATGTAGATTTGTTAATATATATATATATATATATATATATATAACATGTTAAGACTAGGATCAGTGTATTTTTCCATCTATGAATATGAAATTTACTAATGATGGTTGTTGTGTCAGGAAAGAGAGAATTATTGCATGAATTCAAGTGCTGCTAATAATGTTTCTGCATATGGAAGGAAGTAATCGAAAGATGGAGTGTTGATTATAAGACTGCTAAAAGAGACATGGAAGCTCCTATTGTTACTAGCTAACCAGGTAGCATCAAATTCATTTAATGGAAGCTATGTGAGTATGCATTTTATGAATTTATGTTTCATAATTGTTGAAGGGAATTTAGGTAAGAATTCCATCAAAAAGAGTTTATTTTATAAAATTACATTATTGTATAATTGGATGCATTAATGGAAATAAGATACCTTTAGGTGTAGCAAAGGTTGGAGACCTATGGTAATTATGAAATCGATTTAGCTTTTGAATGCATTCATGTGACATAGTAACATGTCATGATTTTGATGGTTATGAGTCAATAACCAGTGTAATGAAAGGGTATGAATCTGTTATAGGAATGAAAGCCAGTAAAGCTAGTCATGTATGAGGCCATGACATGGTTGGATTTGTAAAGGATTTAGTGCCACATAAGTATCCAAGGAAACTTCCTACTTAGAGCTAAGGTTTGGATTGAAAACTTTTTGCTAATGCTAAAAAACACCATAGAATTATATTATTGGTGTAATGTTTGGGTCGAAAAGGAAGGCATCCAAATGGTTGAGAAAATAATAGGAAATTTTATGGATGATGTGTTGATGCATTGGATAGAACTTCTAATTCACCATGGTGGGATACATGACTTAGATAAATGGCATTATGAAATCAATGCAAGGGTCCATTAGATATAAATGCATAGAGAGTTGCATGCATGCATAGTGTGTAAGTGGTAGATTTGTACTCATACATGGTAGAGTTGTTTATGCTTGAATGCACTTGTTGAATGCATTTGGGGTGCATATATGCATATATGATATTTAATGGAAATGATTATGATAACAAATGAAATGTTACAATTAATACTGACTCCTAGAGTTGAGAACATCTCAGGAGATGCTAGACAATGCAACAAGGGAGTTGCAAGTTAAAGTAGTCACAAGAAATCTTTGTCAGTGGAACAACGTAAAACCTTGGATGTTGATAATATATATGGAGAGGATGATAATTTCATTCTAGTTAATAAATAAATTGTTAGTTGTGATTGAATTATTAAATATAAACAATTTTGAGATCACTTTGTAAACTTTGAAATTGTTACAATACAAGTATATGGTATATTATGCAAGAAGAACTAATAATCTATTGGTTGAATGCAATATGGTAGCAATGCATAAAAAAAATGGTCTCAAATATGGTGTGGTAGAAATACATAATAAATACTGATACATATTTTTGCAACAGCCAAGAAATTATGAGATGGAATCTCATACATGGGAAAAGTTTGAATTTCTTTGTGAAATAAAATTGAATTTATACATGAAATTGTTATCATATTATCTCATGTTGACTATATGTCTGTGATACAGATGAGATAATATTTATTAAAGCTAGAATGCTTGGGAAGAAAAGAGACTGTTGGAGACACTAGATCCCTATAAATGTAGAACCTTGTTGGATTTTGGTAACGAGTTGGCACCCTCCTTCTATGTGAAATCCTTGGCAAGATGAATCATTGAAGGAATGTGTAGTAGTAAAGGGATACCTGAGCATGAAAGGGTGAGTGAAAAACAGAAGAGGAAACTCAAGGATTCTTATGGCATTGTAGCTATAATCATGAGGGTGTGTTAGATGGAATAGTGAGATGAATTATTTCCGGAACAAGATATATGGAATAAAGAAAATGACTTCCAACTGAAGTATGAAGACATGAATTTGGTGCTTGGAAAGTAGATCACCAAGAAGATAACCAACTTCGATATCAAAGGCATGGAGATTTTTGAATAATGTTGAATGTATATTGTATAAAAATCATTGAGGATAGTGCATAAATAAGGGGGAGGGGAATGTAATAAGCCCAGGTTAATCCCTAGTGTAATTGTAAATGTATGTTTATAGAATGGTGAGATAGGATAATATATGTGAGAGTGCCTATGTGATTATTAGGTCGGGGAGATTGGATTGCTAAAAGTCCAGTGTGCCCATATTGTAATTTATAATCATACTCACATTATTAATAAAGCACACCACTGCTGCAAACCGACCCAACGAAAGAGTATGTGGGGACAAACTCTACTAGAAAAGGAAAGGGGGGCTAAGAGTCTAGGAAAGGGGCTAAGATAATGGGGCTTAATCCCAATGGAATATTATATTAAAATTCATTAAATCCAAATTATGGATATGAATATATCCTAAGTTTCAAAAGTGGATACAAGGGAGTCTCTTATGCTAAGTGTCACATATGGCACATGAAGATATATTTTGGGGGATATAATGTAATTCCCCATATTGGCTATCATGGGATCATCATTCCTTGATGATTCCACCCTTCATACTTGAGAGTTGTACTATGTAGTCGTACCTAGATTGAATAAGACTGGAGGCGGTTTCTGGATAGAATGAGACTGAAGAGACTTTAGGCTAGTAGTAGTAGTTGTGCACCTTGGAATGTGCAATTTTTCTAATTAATAAACCTTACACTGGTTTACAATTCCCTTTTTCCTGGTATAGTTTAACCCGAGCCCAGGGATGACCCACTATTGATATTTATGAGCAGTGTGGTCTATTGGTGGGAGGAATGTGGAAGGTATGCATGCAATTGGTGTTATTAGTCATGAGATGAGTGTCTTTCCTCTGCTCATTTTAATTATTGTGTGTGTAATTATGATGTTCTGTTATGGAATATATGTTATTAATTATATTTATGAATTATTTTTGGTGTATGATGTTATTATTATGCATAACTCTATTTGTGTCGAGATTATTCTTTATTATACAATTAATCAATATCAAAGGTTGAAATTTTGATGTGGAATTTCCCAGCAGGGAGCTGGGGATGTCACATTCACCGCTCAATCTAAGTCCAAGTATCCCTACAAGCTCACTCCATCTCCTCCAAGATACCTCAATCCACACTCCACTATATTGTTGGATTACTGAGAGGGGGAGTGAATCAATAATAGAGCAATCTGATCCTTTTTAACCATATAATGCAAGTGTTATATCAATGTATCATTATCATCCAATAATTACATAGTAAATAAACAATGAAAAAATGAGAAATCATACACATACACAGTACACTAGTGTTTTTAGGTGGAAACCCGAAGCGAGAGAAAACCACAGAATTTTTTTTCTTATATGTCTTGACGAATTACATTCATTGGAAGCACCAACTTCCTTTTTTTTCTAGTTGCAACTGGAAGGAGGCTCCAACCCCCTAGTTTCTCGAGCTACAACCTGAGAGAAGATCCAACTCTCCAATTCTCTAGCTACAACTAGAAGGAGGCTGCAACCTCCTATGTTCTCTGGCTACAACCAGAAGGTGTCTACAACCACCTGTCATTGCCTCATCCAACCACCCTGAAATATAGGTAGAATGATGGAACCATTGTCACACTATCATTGTGAGATATACAATTGTACAACTATGCCAACCTGTACCACTGACATGCAACCAACCCGTACTACTACCCTTCAATCAAACTATACATGAACTGAACATGTATGAACCAAAATACAACAAATATGCAACCTGTATTTCTGCAGCATGCGTATGTACGCATCATATCTGTTATGCATCCCACACATGTACATGACCAAAGTATTATGCAACCTATGTATGCTTTCTAAAAACTAGGTTTTTCTTTCTTATGAAAACTTCTGACCCTCTGTAAAAAAATTTACATAGATCTGTAACCTGTCACTATATCCAGATTGTATCTATACCCTGTGCATGCATCCTCATGCATAAACTTTACCCAAAAACTCCATATCTCTCTCTAGTCATGTGCCATAAGTGTGTGTAATCATGAACAAGTATAATATCACTCACATGATCTAGACTTCAAACCCCTTCTGATATTCATCCTCTCAATACATCAGCCAATACAAGCTCTCAACCATGTACCACAAAAACCCTTAGCCATATGCCAAGAAATACAAGATGTGCCTCAACTCTAACAAGAAGTATCAATGATAAATATACCAACAATGTATTTCTATAGATCTGACTTATACAAAAGATCCAATGCATCCACTAGTCTCTCTAGGGAGAATCCTCAAATCTCCATAACCATTTCTCATGCATACAACAAAATCCAACTATTCATAGAAATAAGACATACCTTTCAAACCAATGGATAGATCTGATGTATCTAATCATTGTAGACCTTCCTGGGAGCTTGATCTCAGAATCTAGAACCTCTACATCTTCATCTTCTCAAGTTTCCATGGCTTTACCCACATGTATGCACCCTAATACACTGTCAGCCCGTGTATGCACGTAACCTAATGCACTATCATCCCATGTATGTACGTACCCTAATACACTATCAGCCCACGTATGCCTCAGAAATTAGGGTTTTTTAGTATTCAGTGTAATTTCAAAACTTTCGACGTCAACCCTTCGTACTACCTAAGACTTTTGCAACTTCAGATGTATGAATGAGTACTTGCAATAAGCCTTACACAAAAAACGATATTCAATATGTTAAAGTGTGATTAAATGAGAGAGCCTTTCCTCTTATTTATACTTTCATGTAGCATCCCAATTTCCTTATTTTAGGGAGTTCTTCATTGAACTTTATTATTTAAATAAATTTTTTTGCAAACACTTTGACTTTTTGGGGCTTCTATATGACTCATGTGAGTTCTCCAACTTCACATGGACATAACTCTCTAACCATGAGGAGTTATGTGAAGTTCCACATACCACCATAAATGGCATGACATTTACTATCCATCTAGTATAGTCTTACCTCCAAATATATCAAAACTCATACCATTATCCATAAAAAAAACTTGGGTCCATTACCCAAACCTTTGTGCTACCAGAATTCGCTAGCAAACTTTCTTCAAGGGTTGACATCAATGAAAACCAACCCAATTAATCAGCAATCTCCCCCTTTGGCCTTGACGACAACACTCTGATGCAATACTAAAGTCATGTCATGCAATACTAAATTCATATCACTCATTCCCCCCATGTGACCATTTCTCCCCTTGGATCCATGCCTCTGTGCTATGCATATGATAAATCTCCCCCCCTTTGTCATCAATGGAAAATGTATCTTTCCATCTGGGGTTGCTCCTCCTAACTGAATTGTCTTTGGGGATACTCCCCTTGACTGAACTCTTCTTGAAACGGATCTCCGACCTGAACTATACTCTTTATGATGCTTCCTCGTGTATATCTAAGAGATATAATATAAGCATTCAAAAGCATTCATTTTGGAGTAGAAATTACTCCGAGTCTCTGGTGAAGATACTCAAAGGATTCTATTAGAAGCGGTTTTGTAAAGATGTATGCCACTTGTTTTTTTGTGCCCACATATTCAACTATGATGTTCTTTTATGCAACATGTTCTCGTAGAAAGTGATACTTTATTGGAATGTGTTTTGTCTTGGAGTGCATCACTAGGTTCTTTGAGATACTGATTGTGCTTGTATTATCATAATAGATTGGAATGGGATCATCATACTCAACTTGTATATCTGTCAGAGTTTGTTTCATCCATAGAACCCATGTACAACATGTTGTTGTTGCAATATACTCTATCTTGACTGTAGATAAGGATATTGATGATTGTTTCTTGCTTAACCTTGATACTAAACACTCGCCCAAGTAGAACGTTTCTCCACTGGTGCTTCGCCGGTCATCAATGAAACCTACTAAATCTGCATCTATGTAGGCAATAAGTGATAGATCCTTTCCTTTTGGATACCATAATTCAAACTCTTATGTTCCTTTGAGATATCTGAAAATCCTCCTCACTGCTAATACATGTGATTCCTTTGGTGTTGCTTGAAATAATGTGACATATCCAACTACGTGCATTACATCTGGTCTGGATTCTATCACATATAGTAAGCTACCAATCATTGACATGTATTGCCTCTTGTTTGTGGAATTTGAATCATAATCTTTTCTGAACTTGCAACTGGTTTGCATAGGAGTGGTAACTGGTTTGCAATCTTCCATTCCAAACCTCTTTAATATTTATTTGATATATTTAGTTTGAGAAATCAAAATTCCTTGGTTTCTTTGACATATCTGAAGACCCAGAAAGAAGGATAGTTCTCCAAGTAATGACATTTCAAATTCATTTTGTATATCCTTTTCCAATTTCAGGCTTAACCTATCATCAATACTTCCAAAAATAATATCATCAACATAAACTTCAATTAATAAAATACTATCTTGAGTTACCTTGATGTAGAGGTTGTTGTCTGCACTTCCTTTTATAAACCCTTCTTGTTGTAGACATTTATCCAGTCTAGAGTACCATGCTCTAGGAGCCTGTTTTAGACCATACAATTCCTTCTTCAATTTACACACATAATCTGTGTTCTTTGACAACTGAAATCCTTCGGGTTGTTCAATGTAGACTTCTTCTTCAAGTTCCCCATTCAGAAAATTTGATTTCACATCCCTCTGATACACTTTAATATTCTTGGAGCATGCATAAACTAGGAGCAATCAAATTGCTTCCATTTTGACAACTAGAGAAAATGTCTCTTCAAAGTCGATTCCTTCAACCTGTGTGTATACTTTACATACCAATCTAGCTTTGTTCCTTGTAACATGTCCATCTTCATTCAATTTATTTCTGAATACCCACTTTGTGCCAATCACATTCTTATTCTTTGGTCTTGGAACCAATTCCCAAGTGTCATTCTTCTCTATTTGATCTAATTCTTCATCCATGGCCTTATTCTAAAATTCATCCTTTCTGGCCTCTTCAAAATTGTTTAGTTTAATTGTAGATAAGAGTGCTAGGTGTGTTTTTTCTGGTGAACGGATTCTTCTTCTAGTCTCAACTCCTGCATCTTTATTTCCAATGATATGATCTTAAGGATGATTCTTCTGTACTTGTTTGCTAGGTGTCTTTGGAGGCACTTGTTGAACTTTCTCTTCTACTTCTGTCTGATCCTCTTCATCTTTCCCTTCTACTTATCCTTCATCTTTTGCTTCTTCTTTGTAAAGTTGTTCCATTGATTCATTTTCTTCTTGTTTTAATTCTCGTCCACTTGTTTCATCATTTGTTACATTGATGATTTCCACAACTTTGTTCAACCTCAAATTGTAACACTTGTATGCTTTCCTTGTACTTGAGTAACCAACAAGTACTCGTTTCTCCACACAAGAGGCAAACTTTCTCATTCTGCCATCTTTTCTTTTGATGTAGCATTTGCTTCCAAATAATTTGAAGTCCTTCACATTTGTTGGTTTTCATTTCCATAGCTCATAGGGTGTTTTGTCAGTTGTGTTTTTTAACATTACTCTATTTTGAATGTGAACTATTGTATGCACTACATGTGTCCAAAAGATATCTGTCAATTTAGAATCCATTAACATTGTTCGAGCCATTTCCTTTACCATCATATTCTTTCTTTCAACAACTTCATTATGTTGAGGTGTCCTAGCAACAAAGAATTGTCTTTTTATTCCATGCCTGCTGCAGTAGTACATAAATTCCTTTGAAGTGAACTCTCCTCCATTATCATATCTCAAACATTTGATTTTTGAATCCATTTCATTTTCAACCATATCCTTGTAGACCTTGAAGTTTTCAAAATCTTTTGACTTATTCTTGAGAAAGCAAACTGTAGTCATTCTTGTATAATCATCAACTAATAACATAAAGTATTTCTCACCTTCTAAACCTTTTGTGTTGGTCCAACTAGATCAGTATGCACAATTTCCAGTGGTCTTGTCATTGAATATTCTTTTGATTTAAACCTAGCCTTTGTTTTCTTTCCTTGTTGACAATGCTTGCATAAAGTATTGGTTAGTTTCGTAATATGGGGAATTTCTCTAACTCCATTTTTGTTGACGTTGACAAGGTTATAAAAGTGTATGTGACCCATTCTTCTGTGCCATAGCCAACTTTCATCTTCCTTTCCTAGAAAACACTTTTCATTTCCAATTTCACTTAGTACATACATGTTGCTTGAAGTTCTTGCAGTTGTTGCAATCAATTTTCGTGAACTTTCTTTTCTTATCTCGCACTTTTGTGAATTGAAAGTAACTTTATGACCTTGGTCACACATTTGACTCACACTTAGAATATTATGTTTCATATCTTCTACTAGTAGAACCTTTTCTGCCTTGGTATTCTTGTTTCCAATTGTGACTGTGCATTTTCCAATTATTTTAGTTGAATCATCATTTTCGGAGACTGGTCCATCTCTTTC
>JZKD02S0501852.1:537467-551684 GCA_000966675.3 Picea glauca | reverse complement strand
GTTGGAGCCTTCACCTTGCAACCTTGTATTCCTTTCCATCAAGATCTTCATCATCTCTCTCATTTCCATGACAGCCTTTCTGAGATCTTCATCTTCTGCAGGAACATGTTCATGAATCTCTTCATAAGCCATACTTGGTGAATGCCTCCTTGAAACTTGCGGTGAATATATATGCTTCCTCCTTGAAGGATGAGAACTTGGCTCTACAATTTGACCTTCTCCTCTTGTGAGTTTCAACCTTGTGAGTATGAAAAAAAAACACTTGCAAATAATCAAGTCTTCAAAAACCTAAGCTCTGATACCAACTTGATCTAAAAATGAAGAAGACTTGTATTTTTGAAAATATTTGCAAGTTAAATTTTATGTGTTAAAATGAAAATGGATCAACTTTGCAACACAACTTTAATAGGATTTACTCATTCAAGATGCATATAAAAAAAAACAAAAATAGTGAACAGAAAGCACATAACACAACAAATGATAAAAGAGTTCACCCCTCTCTTGGGCTACATCTCCTGGTCTAGCTTACAATGTATCATTTGTATTATTTTCTTAAAGTGCTAAAATATGTGTTTTAAAATGCTCAAAATGACAAATAGACTGCTCCAATGGCTTCAGAATGTCCAAAAACCCCTAGCTGGGCTTTTTCAGCACCTCGTTTGGCAAAAAATTGAAGAAGATAGGCTTCTTGGAAGTCCCCCCTTCAAACTTGTTGTCTCTGCATCTACAAAACGCACCCTTGTTGGCTCAACCTAGCCCACATGCATATTTAAGCGTAAAAACTTAGCACCAGACGCAACTGCGCGAACCGTGCAAACTGTAGGACAATTACGGGCGCGCCTAGCCCCTAACCGTCAAGGGCAAGGTCAACGACGCGACGACGACGCGCTAGCATAAACATAGGCTCCCATTCCACAAGCCAATGGTCAAAGGCCAAATGGTGGGTTGTTTGTATAACCGTTGGAACAAACATAACTGTGCGCGTGCCTGAATGGTATAGCATTGGGTCATATGTAATACAATGTGCGACCAAGGGCTGGGGCTAAGCCCCGGCCCGGTCGCGCCCCAAACTATACACATATGCAAACATTTAAATATATTTCGCCATATATATTACAAGGAACAACTAGTGGCACGCCGGTTGGCGGCTCTTGCCAAGTCTTCCCCCCCTGCCTAGAGGTCGCGAGGTCGACTCCGACCAACAACATACTTTTAAACCAATAGATATATGACACGTGGCAGCCATTGACTGGGCCACATGTCGTCATCCTATTCGCTGAAAACATGCCATGTCACATGTCAACTATCCAAATAAATGCCTGCCATGTGTCGTACGAATTACCACAACAGCGTTCGTACGGACTGTACAGTCAACATCCATTTTTTTTACCTGTTTGTCATTTGGAATAGAACGCGATATATCTCGCTCCCGACGTCCGTTTGAACCCAAACGAGTTGCGTTGGGTTCGTAACGACGAGGCCTACGCTCTCGTTCGATTTGAAGCGATTTCAAACACTTTGAATTTTTGAGCAAAATTTGATCCCTTGATCAGCTATATTGATTTTGCTTTTTTATCCATGTTTTCTTCTGAGGTTTTCATCTGTGACTATTGTTGTTCTGTTTTGGTTCTCTAGGAAGAACTATCATTCTACAATATTTGGCCATGTGTCCAAAGTTATTACACTTGCAACATTCCACTTCAATGTTCAATGATTCAAACCTATTGTAACTTTTTCTTTGTGTTTCAATGAGCCTTCTTGGATAACCCTTTCGTGTATGAATTTCAAAATTGTTTATGGTCCTTGATGAGATGATACACACCCTTTCTTTTTTGAAATGTATTTAGAAAAAAATAATATAGTTGGGAACTTATCTCTTATTCATTGGAAATCTATCCATTCATAATCAAACTAAAGTCCATAATGAAGAACTCCCCTTTATACATTGCATCTCAACCACCAATTCCCATAGATTTCAATGGAATAAGTTAACTAATGATAAAAAAGATTAAAAAAACACCAATAAAAATAAGAGAAGTTGATTTTTTTAACTTTAAAAAAATATTTCATCATCATAATGTTAATAAAGTTGATTTTAAATAAATCAACATCACTCACAACATTGTTATGACTATTAAGAAAACACAGTGACACATCACAATGTTGTAAGTGGTGAACAAAATATATTTAAAAATGGAGTCTGGGGTATGAAAAAAAATCGTGATCTTTAACCAATAGATGTTAGTGGAATAAGTTAACCAATGATAAAAAAGATTAAAAAAACACCAATAAAAATAATAGAAGTTGATTTTTTTAACTCTACAAAATATTTCATCATCATAATGTTAACACTTAATAAAGTTGATTTTAAATAAATCAACATCACTCACAACATTGTTATGATTATTAAGAAAACATAATGACACATCACAATGTTGTAAGTGGTGAACAAAATATATTTAAAAATGGAGTATGGAGTAGGCTAACTGGGGAACAAATAGACCTGCTGAAAAAAATGGGTCTATCCAGATTTTTATGGAAAATCTGAGTTTCTCATGGATCAAAATTCTAAAATCGTGATCTTTAAGTGAACTTCGTGATAAGATGATACATACCCTTTCTCTTTCGAATTGTATTTAAAAAGAAATAATATAATTGGAACTTATCTCTTATTCATTGGAAATCTATCGGTTCAGAATCGAAGTGGAGCCCATAATGAAAAACTCCCATTTATACACCGCATCTTAACCACCAACATATATGCATAAAAGATCTCCTTCTCTTCCATAGATTTCAGTGCATGTGTCGTCGGGATCTCACCGCCTCTCGAAAGGTGATTTAACAAGTGGGCCTTTATTTGTGACATTTTGGCAAAACTTTGATCAAACCGTTTCTGCTTTCCACCGCCGACCACTATCTAAAAGAAAGCCAATTCCCCATAGCTTTTTTCAAGGAAGTCCACCATACATCTGGCGGACGCTCTGTCGAAAGTTGGATCCAATCGTTTGGAACGTTGCTTTAATGTGAGGTCTCACGAACTTTGTTCACATTGAATTCATCCAGCCACTTGAATCGTGAAGGCACGGCAAATCTAGGAAATCGAGCCTGGAAGCTTCCGTGGATTTTTTTAGTTATAAATGTTCCTGCTGCCTATAATTGGAGACAATAATTGGCCATTGATATCCATTCCATTTTTTCCCTACTTCACTCTTCATCGTTTGCTTGCCTGTAGGTAGGAAAGCCAGGAGAATGGCATTGCTGTTTCTTGTCAATTCTTTCGTACTCTTCCCTTGCTTTCTCCTCGTCTGCTCCATTTCCTTCATTCAATCAAATGAAATAACACGCCCACCATCCTTCCCGGCTCTCTTCGTTTTCGGGGATTCAAGCGTGGACGCAGGCAACAACGACTATCTCGTAACTCTGGCCAAGAGCAACTTTCCTCCTTACGGAAGGGATTTCATCGATCATAAGCCCACCGGAAGGTTTTCCAATGGAAGACTTACAACGGATTTTATGGGTAAGTTCATGAATAACCATACATATTTATATGAATCGTGATTTTTCACCATAAATATATGTTTGCTGGTATATTTACAGCTGCAGCATTGGGACTGAAAGAGACATTGCCGCCATTTTTAGACCCCACCCTAACTTCCCAAGACATTAAAACGGGTGTAAGCTTTGCTTCAGGAGGATCTGGGTATGACAATCTCACGGCCGAGTTCACTGTATGTTCTAATTATCACCCTCCTGATCTTTTTCGCTAACTTGAATTGCAATAAGTTGAACATCAGCCCTGGTATTTGATCCCGAACAATAACTCACCAATATTTTGCAGTCTGTATTGCCTTTATGGAAGCAAGTGCAGAACTTCAAGAATTACCGGACGAGATTGGCAGATGTGGTTGGAGCTAAAAACGCATCAGACATTATAAGGAATGCTCTGTTCGTATGTAGCATGGGAACTAACGATTTTGCAGTCACCTACTTTGGTTTGCAAATTCGAAGGGCACAAATGAACGTTGAGCAATACCAGAAGTTTCTACTTAAAGAAGCCAACAATTTTATTCAGGTCCAAGCTATTTTTCATGCACATTTTTTTGTGTTTTTCCATTCATGCAATTCGACTAACCTATGTTCCATTATGAAATATTATTTTTGGGGTTCTCTGAATAGACTCTAGAATAAGAGTTAGTCGTGTATGGAAAAATGAGAACTAAGTTCAAGTGACAGGAGATGTACAGGGAGGGTACCCGCAAACTATTGTTGGTTGGATTCCCTGGATATGTTTCAAGAGAACTGATTAAAATAATGATTTTTTTTATGGATTTGAATAGTCCCTTTGACACTCACTGCATCCCGTGACAGGAGATATACAGAGAGGGTGCCAGAAAACTATTGTTCGTTGGACTCCCTCCCCTGGGTTGCCTGCCTGTAGTGAGAACTTTAAATCTAAAGCAATTAAGGATCGGGAAAACTGAATGCGTAGAAGAACAGAACCAGGTGGCCGTTCGTTTCAATGAAAAACTAAAATCAGTTTTGGCGAGCTTGATGCATCGTCTTCTTGATCTCAAGCTTGTTTATGTGGATATCTACGAAGTGCTCTCTGATATCGTGTACCATCCTGGAAAATTCGGTAACTTCTTTCTCTATTGTCATTGAAAACACAGTAGACGATATTTTATGCCCTGTATATTGATATTACATATCGTATTTGTGCGGTGACAGGATTCGAGATATCCGGAAGAGCATGTTGTGGAACGGGATTGATAGCGGCTGGTCCGTGTAATAAGCATGCTCCCTTCATTTGTTCCGATGCCTCAAAGTATGTATTCTGGGATTCCATTCACCCAACGCAAAAGGTCTATCAGATCGTTGCTAAACTTGCAATCGATCGAGATATCCCACGCTTGTTTTAATAATTGAAGGACCACATTAACATATATGGATCTGGATTGCGCACTATTTGATTGTTGTATATTTTAAACAAATCATATCTGATCGTGATCGTGGGTTTTCATTAGTTTCCAAAAGAAAAATTCACATTATATTAATCATAATATAATCTTTTTACAAAGTTTATCATTTGCTGACATTGGAAAAGGCTTCACTGTCCAGTCATATAACCAAAAGAGTGTCCCCTTGTGGCCTTCCATCCATGATGTGTATGTGATCTTTCGCTGACAGCTGTAGAAAGTCTGTTTTGATTGGCAGTCTGCTTCTTTGTTCATCTCTCTGTAAATATGCTCAAATGTAATGGATGTGTAATGAGTACATATACCAGCAATTCTATCCTTCCAAGCTTCAAGGTTTGCTACTCTGAGATCTCCAGTCTTGTTAAGCCAATCAATGACTATCTTTGAGTCGCCCATAATATGTAAATCATAAATTGAAAGTCTAGTTGCAAGCAATAAGGAGGCCCAAGCTCCCAAGAGCTCAGCTCTCGTGTTAGATCCTTTTCCACAATTCATAGTCCATCTGTATTCTCTAAGAGAATCTAACTTAATGATACCTCTCGCTCCACTTATATGGCCATTTTGTTGAGTTGCCCCATCGAACCAGGCTAAATTTTTATCTACTAGATAAGTAGGCACCAAGTTCCAAAGGGAAAAGTCTTTAAGAGGTTTCCATGAATGATCTGAAGCACTCCTAGATAAGTAGACAATTCTATGAACTGATGGACTTGTACCTTCAAAAAGTGCCTTATTCCTGTCGACCCAAATAAACCAACAAATAAATGTTGGAAGTGTAATCCATCTATAGTTCTGAACAGACCAATTTTTAAATGAGTCAACCACTGTAATACCGTTCCATCCTTTATCCAAGTTCATGGTCATTTTAAGATCACCCCAAACTAACCGAGTAAAGGGACAGTTTAAAAAAAGATGTTTGGTAGATTCTCTATGAGTTTTGCACATAATGCACATACCTGGTCCCTTCCAACCATGTTTTTGAAGATTTTTCCATGTTAAAATCTTATTTTCTGCTATCAGCCAACCGAATAAATTTATCTTCACTGGACACTCCCATTTCCATAACATTTTCCTCCATTCTCCTTGTTTAGTAATCCATAATAGGTTTGATAGAGTTGCATAGATATTCTTAACAGAGAAGATTCTAGACTTGTCACCTCCAGTCCATATCAACTCATCACGATTTGTGATTAAAGAGATGCACGAGTCCAACAAGTGTGCCTTATGAACATCCCACTCTTTAGCAAGTGGAGTCGGCAATTCCAAATCATCACTACAGATCCAACTTATACATGTTGATGTCCCATTGACCTGCCTTGTCGCTTGATATAAAAAGTATATACCTTTTTTATTCAGCCAACTCACCAGGTCCTGTGATAACAAAGCATCATGTCCTAAACCCAAAATCATATCCTTGCCAACTATAATCGAATGACCGGAGTTGGGCTTCCAAGCCATCCAGCGCAAGATAATTGGTAGAATATTACATAAGTTCTTCCATGTCTAGGAGCCTGTGAGGTGTGCCAGATCCACCGAACAAAGCCATGTCCACACTAGAAAATGTGGAAAATACTTATGTTTGAGGACATTTTTCCAAATCCCTGACTGTTATCACATTTATTTGTAAAGGGGGGTGTTTTCCTAAGAAATTGGCCCCTTGGCGAAGGAATGGAAGAAAGCGGGCAAAAAACCCACAATTTGGCTTCTATCCCAAGTCGGATGAGCGATGTGACCTTTTGGCACAAAGTGATAAGATGCGCGCAAATATGGGCGGTCGAGATCTGTGCTTCTCAGATCGACGGTCATTGATCATATTGGGGCCCCAACATGCGCGGACGTTAAAAATTGTAGGGCGGGTCGGGTTTGAAACCATGGTTTTGTGGAGATGCTACGTGTCAGTCAGAGACACACATCGGGCCCAAAAGATGTGAAGAGTCAAACCACTTTTCGCAACCCTGATATGCGCATGCACGTATATCTCCCTATCTCGGGTTGACAAGTGGCCGCTCCCCTATCACTTTCGCTCCCTCGCACTTGTCCCCTTCTCATCTCCCACCACCTGTGCCACCTCACTCCACATCAACTCAGTCCCATTACACCTCATCTTTTGCTTGTGTGCCCCCCACGCTATCTGCAGTCTCCTCTTCCAATTCACGGTTGTCCACCTGGAAATCTCTTGTCCTCTATTCTATGCCAAGCATGCCAATCGCTTCGTCAGTGTCCACGTCCGTTGTCAGGTCTTCCTTTCAAGCATCCGGCTCAGATCCAGATGGTAGAATGCTAAGGTTGCCACGTCCTACAGGTGCAGAGTTGACTTGGGTCTTCTTTGATCCTGATGAAGCAGTTATTGAGGCAGGTGGTGGAAGTTGAACATCGTTTCCACCATAAATGGAAATCCCAGAAAATAACTATCATCTAGTCGACTCATCTGCAGGTTCATTTTGAAGCGCGATTGTGTCTGACAGAGCTCTCTTTCGACAGGAAACTGCATGCACATTCTTCCAGAAAGAATGCAAACATAATGCCTTCAATGGAGAGACTTGAGCACGCTTCTGTAGTTTTTTCTCTGAGTATATAGAAGTCTTCCTCATATTTTGTTAGTGTCAATGGTTGAGCTAAGCTCCCGATTTGTAAATTTTTAATGAAGCCTCTGGTTCTTTGGTTATGTATCTGTATTTGAGACTTCTTGTTTAATGAAAATCAGTTTCCTTCCATATCTCTGTAACAATTGTGTTAAGACACTCGGGCATGGATTATCCCGTTGAGGGTAGTTATGTTCTTATGATGTAGGTTTGATCACAGTGGCATCACGACCAGTTTTAATCAGCTTCTTGTGATTGTTTTTCCCCTAACGTTGAATGACTCAAGCATGGATGATCCAGTCAGGTTATTATTATTGAATTGTGATGTATGTTTCATCTTAGTTTAGTAATAAATTCATTTAGTTCCTTGAAACCATGAACCAAGAGGATCTTGTCTTCAAAGTTTTTCCTCTTTAAGTTGTTGGAAGACTGGATGTCCATAGTGGACTTCTTCATTCTTCTCAATTTCTTCCCCCTACTCACCCTTGCTACAAGTTACTGACTGAAGTTAGATCAAGACCTCACCTGCTTATGCATACCAACCCAATTTTCTGAGTTAAACAGTATAATCCTGGGTTTAAATCCATTAGACCCCCTTTAAAACTATTCATTGTGACATACAAACTAATGGGTATTGGTCTTACTTCTGCAGCAATCCAGAGGTGACGTCCAGTGCTAACATTTATGGCGCCGATGTCGAGGACGAATTGAAGATTTTCCCTGGGATTGAACGACAAAGCTTACTAGTTCTGAAGATGCTTCAGGACTTAGTTCATCAAAGATTGCAACTGTGCACCTAGTGAATCCACTGTGGTGACTCCATTGACACGAGTCCATTTTTTCAGCTGTGGCTTCCAAGGGCAGACACACGAGGTCCACTCCATAGCTTCCTTTAGCAACACCTAAAGATGACCTAGAGAAAGTCATCAAAAGATGAAATATCCTTCAGGAAGGTACTTCATCTGCTGAACTAGGTATTTCTGATGATTTTCACCATCCTCCTATAGCAAATCTAGTATTTGTTTCTCACTTTCCTATTACACTATCTGCTGGAGGTTCTAGAAGTTTGAATTTTGGGAGTTTTCCTGTTGATTTCCCCTCCCCCAGTTTCACTACCCCTCCTCTTATCAAAGTTGTTTCTTTGACAAAGAGGGAAACCTCTATTCCCTCGAGCCCTAAGGCCTTTTCTCCAGAGCCTCGGTTGTTCCCCTTCGTTCCCAGAAGCACACCTCCAACCTCCCATTTCCGAGTTCCATCCCCCCTGGTTCTCCTCCTGTTCACACTCCAATGGAAGGAGCTAATCCCCCCAGAAATAGAATGGATGCTATAGTAGCTGCCAGATACGCCCCTCTCATTTTTCCTCAGCCTCTTAATTCCCTCTCAGCTGGTGGCTACCTTAAGCAACTTACTAATTTTATGGGGGAGGGAGATATCACTACAAAGGAGCACCTTGCAGCTTTCTATAGTTATGCTAATAACTATGTCATAGTAAATGAATATGTGTGGATGAGGATTTTTGTCCATAGTCATGATGGAGAAGCTAGAAAGTGGTTCAGGGCCCCGACCCCTGGATCGATTGATGGGATTAAGGCTTTAGATGATGTCTTCTTAAGACAACGGGGGGATAAAAAGGACTTCATGTATTATATCACAGAGTTCGGGTCCCTAAAGAGAAAAGAGGGAGAGTCTATCTCTGACTTCTCCAAAAGATTCAACAAAATGTACAATAAGATCCTTGTTGAGATAAATCCTACAGAGGCCTCTGCCAAAATCACATATGCTAGTGCTTCTGACTATGACTTCTACCTCCTATTAAGAGAGAGAAGAGTTACCTCCTTGGCTCATATGCAAGATGAAACCTTGGAAGTAGAGTCTAATATATTGACAGTTGACCGACTCAGGAATAAGACTGATAGAGACATAGGAAGAGGAATATCTAAAGCCTCAACCTCCAGTTCCTCTACCCCACCCCCCCCTCCCTCAAATGGATGAAGTAACCAAGTTACTAAAATCACTTTCCACTAGAATGGAAAGGTTGGAATTAGAAGGGAAGAAGACATACACAAATCCTCAAAATGTTGATAACAGAGGCAACTTCAGGAGGTCGAATAACAATGCTCCTCAAATTATGCAAAGGGAACCTCAGAACAGAGATAGGGATGATCAGAAAATCCAAAACCCTCTCCAAATTAACCTCGTTGTTGATGAAGAAAGGGAGGAAGAATATCTTGATCTTGAAATCCATTATCTCAGAGACACCTCCCCATTTCCCTATTTAACTCAATCTGCATACGAGGAGTCTCTCTTAGAAAACCAATTAAATGAGTTGAGTAAAGGGGAAAAGACCAATAGCAGTCCCAATAAATATAGCCTTAGGTCAAAGAAGAAAGAAGGGAAGTTTGATATTCCTGATCAGCCTTCCAGAGCAGATAATCCTACCAAAGATGCAACAAACAAAAACAAAGAAAAGAAAATTGAGAATCCCTCTCCAATAGCTAAAGATCTTGTCCCAAAGGTGAGAGAAGTTTTGAAGCCCCCCTCCTCTTTCAAATTTTAGCATGAAATTCAAAAAATTAGAATCCTTGTACCCCTCTCAGAACTGGTCAAGCATCAAGATTTCAAAAAATACCTCTCTAAGTTGTTGTAGTCTGAGCCATCTTGCCATTTCACAGACTCAGTAAATCTCCAAGATGAAAGCCAGCAGTCATCCTAGGTCCTATGGTAGAAGATAGAGATTATTCATCCCATCCCTTCTATGCATCCATGAACATACATGCTAAGGTGTTGCATAAATGCTTGATGGACTCAGGGGCATCTCATAATCTCATGCCCAAAATTGTCATTGAAGAAATCAAATTAGAAATCACTAAAGCTTATCATGATTTGTATTATTTTGATTTGAGAAGGGTGTAATGTCTTGGGGTCATCAAATATCTGGTTGTGACCTTGTTTCAGCTGCCCATGAAAAGTGTGGTCATGGATATCGTAGTGGCTGATGTTCCTCTCAAGTTCGGCATGTTGTTGTCAAGATCTTAGATAAAAAATCTTGGGGGAACCTTGCAGATGGACCTCACATGTGCTACCATTCCAATATTTTGAGGGGAGCATAGAAGACTGTACATAGAAGCTCAGTTGGATTATATTATTAGTGATGAATCTGACCCCACCAACCATCCTATCTTTTCACTTGACATTGATTTGGGATCTAGATTATTGCAGCTCACTGATGCCCCTGAACCTCCCCTTGATATTAGAAAGACCATTACTCTTTGTGGAGATTCTCCTCTAATTACCTATGTGTGGAAAAGTTTATTTGATGGAGTCTCCTCCAAGGATGTTGTTTGTGATGGAGTGGTCTTTGTTTCACCCTCTCAAGAAATTATATCTCTGTCATACAAATTAGAGTTTGAGTCTACAAATAATGTGGTAGAATTTGAAGCTCTTGTTTTGGGCTTAAGGGCTGCAAAAAATATGGGGATCAATGAAATATATGTGTTTGGAGATGCAGAATTGATTGTTAATCAAATTAGAAATATTTATCAAGCTAATCATCCCAAGCTCAGAACCTATAAAAACTAAGTGTGGGACTTGATTGAAATTTTTTTCCTGGCCTTCAACATTTCATTCATTCCGAGAGAGGAAAATACAATGGTTGATTCTTTGGCTGTCTCAACAAGCAATTTTAGAGTTCCTCTGCCACCCAAACTCAGGTATGATGTAGAAGTGAAACATAGACCCTCTATACCTGAGAATGTCAAGCATTGGAAAGTGTTTTAGGATGATCTTGAAATCAAAATATTTCTGGAAAATGTTGATGAGTTTTCAGCATTACAAATTTATCAAGACCCAGCGTCTGACATAGATCCTGATCCTGATGTTTTTCTGAACAAAATTGTTGATCATCACATTGTCTAGTTACCCAACAATCGCAGCCCAAAGGGACTAGTCCCTTTGGAAAGATTATTTGACATAAATGATGTGGCAGTAAAGGGTAAAATCTCAAATGATGATGTTGATGTAGCTGAGTGCACTATTGGCACAGAGGAGGATCCAAAGTTTGTCAAGTTGTCTAACAACTTGTCAAAGGAGCAGAGGGCTGAGTATATTGAGCTATTAAAAGAATTTGCTGATGTGTTTACTTGGACCTATGAAGACCTCAGAACATATGACATTAATGTTATTGATCATAATATTCCACTGAAGGAAGAGACCAAACCATTTAGGTAGAAATTGAGATAGTTAAATCCTATGTTGCTGCCTATTATGGAAAGAGAGGTGAAGAAGTTGTTGGATGCCCAAATCATTGTCCCCCTGAGATATTCTAAATGGGTAGCTAACCTGGTCCCAGTAAGAAAGAAGAATGGAGAAATCAGATTGTGTGTCGATTTCATAAATTTGAACAGGAGCTCAAAGAAGGACAATTACCCGTTGCCAAAGATGGAACACATATTGCAGAGGGTAACAGGTGCATCCAGGATTTCCATGATTGACGGATTTTCTGGTTATAATCAGATCTTTGTTATGCTCGAAGACAGAGAAAATACAACCTTCACCACTCCTTAGGGCACATTCATGTATGCCAAAATTCCCTTTGGATTAATGAATGCAGGGGCAATGTTTCAGCGAGCCATGGACATAGCTTTTATTATAGAAAGGGAAAAAATTGTAGTCATCTACCTGGATGACATTATAGTCTTCTCTAGATCTGATAACAAACATTGTTAGCATCTGAGAAGGGTCTTCCTGAAATGTAGAAAATTTGGCCTCTCCTTAAATCCCAAGAAGTCATTGTTTTCCATGAAAGAGGGAAAATTGTATCAGCTAAGGGGGTCATAATTGATTCAAGCAGGGTGGAAGATATTCAATCCTTACCACCTCCTATATCAGAGAAGGAAGTTCAGTCCTTCCTAAAAAAATCAATTTTTTGAGAAGGTTTGTTTCAAATTTTGTTGAATTGGTGAAGCATATCACAGCCATGCTCAGGAAGGGAATGAAGTAAAATGGACTGTTGAGTCCAAAAATTCTTTTGAAAAAATCAAGAAGGAACTGACTGAGGCACCAGTGCTTGTCAATCCTGACTACTCCAAGGATTTCTTAATATTTTTCTTTGCCTCATTTGACACAGTGGCAGTTGTTTTGTTGCAAAAGAATGTTGAAGGGCTGCAACAACCCATTTCTTTTTTCAGCAGAGCACTAAGAGACACAGAGGTCAGTTATGACATCATGGAGAAACATGCATATACCTTGGTGAAATTGATCTAAAAATGAAGAAGACTTGAAAAAATTGAAAACTTATTGCAAGTGAATGTTATGTGTTTAAAGCAAAAGGATTAGTTTGCAACACATAAATTAAAGGATTACTTATGAAAATTATACATAGACAGCAGCATAATCAATGAACATAAACACATAAGCAAAACAATTGATAAAGGATTTCACCCCTCTTATGGGCTACATCTCCTGGTCCAGCTTCCAATGGATCATTATTATTAATTGCTCAAAAAGTGCTCAAAAACATGTCTTACAATGCTCAAACTGACAAACCGACTACTCCAATGGCTTCCCAGCGTCTCAAAACCCCTGTTTGGGCTCTTTCGGCACCTCAATCGGTCGAAAAACGAAGAAGTTAGGCCTCCTGGAAGTCTCCCTCTTCAAGCTTGTTGTCTCTGGTTCTACAATTCGCACCCTTCTTCCTTGAACCTGGCTCACACGCTCATTTAAGTGCAAAAACCCAGCACCGGGCGCAACCGCGCCAACGATGCAAACTGTAGGACGGTTAAGGGTGCGCAAGCCCCTAACCGCCTCGACACCTGGGCGTATGGCGCATGTGAGTCGTATGCTAAGGTAAAAAGTGCCAACAATACTAACCGCACCAACCGCCCGCTCCGCGCGTGGTCACATGTGATTTATAATATAGAACCACGGGCTATACAAAAACCCCGTGCCAACCGCATGCAAGGTATAACATATGGTTATATGTGTTAATACAAAATTTCGTGGGCTGGGGCTAAGCCCCGGCCCGACCCCAAGTTCAATGGTTACATAGCGCAAATTTAAATATAATCAAATGCATATGGTTTACAAGGTATGACCAGTGGTCCAATGGTTCGATGGAATTTACAAAGGCTTTGTTGTGGAGGGAGGTCCCGGGGTCGAACCTCACGGACTCCCATATATTTTATACAACAACCATTAACCAGTCAACGAGGGACACGTGGCACCCACAGATTGGGCCACGTGGCCTCACATCATTCGCCACCAAAGGACACATGTCACTCCATGATTCGTCAACTGCTAACCAATGAATGCTTGCCACGTCATCCACCTGACACGTCATCGTACGGACTGTACAACCCTGCCATGTCAAACCGTACGGACTGTACAGACAGGTACAGTCAACATCAAATTTTTGCCTGTTTGGTTTGGCGAACAGATCGCGATATCTTCTCCATACGGACTCCGTTTGACAAAGTAAATATACCGTTGGAATCAGGAAGATGAGATGGACACAATGGCATTGTTTTCGTCGCATTCCGAGCACTTTGAGATTTGAGAAAAATTTGATCCCCTGATCACACCTCCCCATTGGGAAGCTTTTGGACCTCCAAAAGACTATCTCAGTCTATGTGAAGATGAGGGTATATTTCCCTCACCCTTCCAAC
>JZKD02S0501852.1:502534-526998 GCA_000966675.3 Picea glauca | reverse complement strand
ATGGACCCCTGAGTGAAGAATGATAGACTTTTGAACGTTAATAATAATTCCCGAGGCCTTGTAGAAATTCTGGAGAATGTCCTCTGTTATCACATAATCATATCAAGATTTTAGGTCTTGTGATTATCTACCCAAGTCTGTGTTTTTGCTTGTCTTTTCCCCTTTTCTCAGACCCGATCATGGTTTTCTTTTCCTCCCTGCATGTATTGTTCCTTCATCGCGTTCATCCTTTTCCACCGACCAATTTTCCCTATCAACATACCTGAAAGATATCAACCCTAATTTCTCTATCTCTTCCAAATGGGGATCACCTATCCCCTCGACCTCCATCACTGAGCCGGTGGTTTCCAAAACCTAATTCAAGCCATCCAAGTCCCTATTTTCACAGCCTGTAACGCTGGAAATGGTCAAATAACAGATCAAATAAAGCGAGCAGGAAAAGACCAGTTTTCATTGGTGAGGATCCATCGATGGAGCATATTGACAGCCATCGAGTGATAACGATCACAGAGTTGCACGAGAAATAGCGTCAGGCAGAGTCATGATTTCGTGAGTTGGGAGAGTAAGGGAGCAGAGTCATCAAAACTCATGAAAGCATGAAGTCCCGAAGCCCTGAATTAAAGGGAGTAGTCTAATATTGTGGGACAGGTGGCAGTCAATTGAGCTTTTTCGAGAGTCGACGTTTCGGGGTTCTCGTCAACAAATGCACCCATAGCCCGAAGCCCTGAAACGTAAAATTACGGAACCCCCGGGGGATGGGACCATGGTCCTTGCCCTTGGTCATAGCCGGTGACCATATGGACAAGAGATAAGGGAGGCACTAACACAAGTTAATTCTTGTCACGATTTCGACAACCGAGAGTCTGAGGGACGAGGAGTCGACCCCTTCCTGTCATCGATTATCAAAATTCACGAAGCACCTTTGGTTTTTAGGCAAGGTGACAACCCACAGTCACACAGAAAGCAGGGCCAAGAGAAAGATAAGCGCTTATTCAGGCCAACTAAGGAAATGATCCTGACCATTGGGTCTAAAAGAAGATCGAACCATTGGTTTGGGCAGGGCGATTTCACAATACCAGGGATCGAGATTCTTGAGACTTATCATGTGAGAATCCCTGAAAGAAGAATTTCTGAAATGCTTTTGGAGAAAGGCGTTGGTTCATGGCCCTAAGATACATCAAGGATGGAGCCAGAAGAAAAGGAGGCCAGCCTATGGGCCTTGGAGAGCATGCACGTTGTCGTCCCTCACGCCTATAGTCTCGACCACTCTCCAGGGAAGAAAGTAGTTAATGAATATTGAGTAGGTGGTTGAAACCTTATCTCAATCCATAAATGGAAGGCGTGGAAGGTCTGGAGAAGTCAGCCCATGGTACCCCTGTGTGTAGGCCCCCCTGCAAGAGCCATGTTGATCTGATGTTCCTATCAGACAAGAAGAGTCTGTGCACGCTAAATTGGAATTTAATGGCTCAAAAAATCTCCTGATGTCAAGGGCAAGTTGCTCTCAGTATACATACTTAGTTTTTATGTTTTTGTAAGAGTTAATGGTTGAGCTAGGCTCCCGCATTGTAAAGTTTTGATGAAGTACTGGTTATGCAATTTTATCTAAGACTTATTGTTTAATGAAAGTCAGCTTCCCTCCATCTGTCTGTAAACATTATTTTAAGACACTCGGAATTGGAGCATCCAGTCGAGGGTGATTGTGTTGTTGTGATGTATGTTTGATCATGACATTATTTTTACCAATTTTAAATCAAGTTTATGGATTATCTCTTCCTCCTCACACTGAGTAACTCGAAATTAGAGGATCTAGTCGAGTTGTTACAATAGCATTGTGATGAAGGTTTGATCACCGTGTTGTTGTAACTGTGTCGCTTAGGCACATTTTCAATGTCTTGTATTTCTTCTCCAAGCTGCTGGAAGGTCTGATGCCCATAGCAGTCTTGTTCATATTTCTCACCAAGTCTTCCCTCTACTCATTTTAAACTCAACTTCTTGACTGAAGTTATATCAGGACCTCACCTGCTCGTGCATGCCTAGCCTAGTTTTTCTGAGTTAAAACGATATTCTCCTAGGCCAACACTCCTTCGACCACCAGATTTATTCATTTGTGACATATAAAACGGATGGGTATTAGGCTTACTCCTACCGCAATCCAGGAGTGACTTTTGGTGCTAACATCATGTATGACCATCCATTATGTGAGAGTTTCTCTAGACATTATCAGAATGTCGTCGACAAAGAGAAGATGGAGAAGATGATCATCCTGGAAAATTTGATACCAGAGATAAGAACCTCATCTTTTTCTTTGTTGAGCACCAGGCTGAGACCTCACATCATCAATATAAAGAGGAGGGGTGACATCGGACAACCTTGTTTCTATTAAAAAAGTTTGAGGGATCACCATTTATCATAATAGCATAATTGGTGGATGAGACGCAAGCCATAATCCAATTTGTAGTAGGAGTCTTGAATCCACTTTGAAGCAAGATTAGCCTTAAAAAATCCCAATCTGTGCAGTCATACACCTTTTTCAAATCAAGTTTCAGAATTATGGATTGCAATTTCTTACTTTTTATGCTATGTAAGAATTCTTGTGTAGTCCCGATTGCATCAAGGATTTGTCTTCCTTTGAGGAAGCCCAATTTCTCCAAAGATAATGATCTGGACAAGATCGGTCTTATTCTCTTGGTGATCACCTTGGCGATAATATTGTAGCATATTTTACGAAGAGCAATTGGCCTATAATCACTGAATCCAGTCGGTTTATTTCCTTTTGGGATCAAAGCAATAAAAGTTGATTTTATCAAATTGATTACCTTCCCTTGAACTCTAGAGTCCTCCACCATGTCTAATAGATCTTGACCAATGAGTTCAAAAAATAATAAGAAGAACTCTACTGTCCAACTGTCAGGTCCAGGAATTTTGTCCTTTTTAAAACCTCTTAGAATTTTTAGAATTTCCTCCTTTGTAATAGCTCGTTCCAATAGTCTTTGGTCCTCATATCTGACAAAGTTAGGAATCGGTATAGGTTTTTTGTGCCTATTCCTGGAAGGGATGAGATTAGTAAGAAGGTTGTCTAAAGAACCATCACTAAGTTCAGGTTTGGTGTAACCAGGTGCTAGGTCAGAATCGGAGTCAGGCCCATAGTGTTTTGTTAGAAGGTTCTCCTCTTCTAAAGGAACGGGCTCAGGTGTTTCAACAGTGTCATTCTTGGTTGACTCAGGAACCAAGGGAGGATCAGAGAAATAGTCAGAAACTGAGCCCAAACTAAAAGGTTGGTCTTAAAAGGGAGTAATATTCAGGTGATCTCGTTCCCATAAAGATAAAGATGAATAAATCTTTCGACAAAATTTTCTTAACTTACCCATGAAAGACGAATCCTCCGCTAGGGGACTATCCCTAGCACATAGACTAGAAAAATTTAATAGAACTTCTTCATCCTCCAATGGTGTAACAGTATCACCAAGTGTGTTTGTCGCTTCCTCCTCGTCCAACAGAGTGCCATAAACCTATGTACACTCCTTCCGTAAGTGACTTGTCCTTCTGCAGAGGGTGCATCAGAAAGGCAGCCCCAAGTAATCCAGGAGCTGAGCAAAAAGGAGATCACGCCACTGAATCTCCAATACATCCAAAAGACCTCCATGGATATCTATTTCAACAAGGATTTTGGCCATTTTCTAGTTCATTGATTGTATGTCCTCTTCCTCAATCTTTAGGAAGCGCCCAATGGATTTCCTTGTTGCTTCCATTGCTTTCCTATTCCACATATGTAGGGGAAAGCTTAGGAGGAGCACTCAAATATGTCTGAAGTTGAAGTACTCGGTGGCGGGATTAAAACTTAACCTCCATCTCTTTAGAATTAAGTTTCCCTCGTCGTAACTCCAGAAGGAGTTCATAACCTTCTTTGTATATTCATGGTTTTTAAAAATAAAGCCCGACCATCCTCTAGGCAAGGATAGCAGTTCAGGCTAGTAACCCACAACAGGAGCCAATTCAGCTTTACCCACTCCTCCATAGCAGTAGAACACCTCAACCTATAATCTAATCTCCCCACCAGTGCATAAAGTCATAAGGTACACAACTCCTCAAGGCCAATGTCCATCCCAAGAACTAACTTTTGTTTTGTTCTCTTCGGCTTTCAAACTTTAACGGCGCGATTATAGTGATTAGAACTATGGGTTTTTCATCCCTCCTTAGTCTCTACTTTCCTAAAAGTTGTATGTTGTGAACTAGTGAAACTAGTAGAATGACTATCTATAACCCGAGCTTGGATAGTAGAGCGAGAAGCTTCTGTGTGTCTGACTGCAGAAACAACAGGGTCAGTCACAGAGCAATGTGGGAAGGTAGAACAAAACTTAAGACAATGGTCGTTTGGATAGGTGGGTATGGAGCCTCCCACAATCACATCAAAATCTAAATGATTTTCAGGGTGATGGTCTTTTGAATTAACTACATGGATCACATCCAACGTTGCAAACAAGCCCACCTCCTCCCAATGCACCTCGTCAGCCACACTCATGAGTGCGCTAACATCATGATCCATTTGGGAGGGCACTTGTAAACCCCTAAAACTCCAGCTAATAAATTATAGAAAACGCCAAAGTCTATCCAGTCTCATCAGAGTTATGGATGGTCTCGAGGTACTCAGAGAATTAAAGGGGGAAGAGACAGGGCCTAGATAACAAAGAACTGAGTCATAACTACCTCTGTCAGCCCAACAACCTCCAAAGGAAAAAATTAAGTTCACCCATAACTAACTAAACTTATGACTTAAACCGTGTCTAATACATAGTCCAACTACCAAAAGTGTTCGTCTATGGGTTAAACTGTCCAACTAAACTCCATTAAAGCCGAGTCCACAAGGTCTGCAACTCTCACACACCTCTTTGTTGGTCATGAAAAATGGTGGGCTTATCTGGGTTTTCATTAGCTTACCRCCCCACTAGTGCATTTAAAAATACACACCAATAAGCATATTGTTAATTAACAGAGAAACTTAATAAGTGGAGAAATTTATTATTTTAACTTCCATTAAAAATTATAATTTATTTTTTGGGATTTTTTTATTATTTTAAAGGACATAAATAAGGGGAGAAATTTATTATTTTAAGTTTAGCTAACAATTATAATTTATTTGAATATTTTGATATATATTGAATCCAACTTTAGGAGGGTTAGGGAGTTAAGGTTAGGATTTCCTTCTCTTGTAGGCATTGAGAACGGTGAAGGAGTACAAGGTTCTAGATATGAGTGTCACTTTTACAATGTGGCGAAAGATTTGGATGTGACTGTAAAAGTGCCTAGGCCAAAGAATAAGGGAAAGAGAAGTTGCTTAAGGAGGTGGTGGCAAGAGGGTCCAATAAGCCATCAAGAGATGTCACGATGGTGGGGACAGACTATAGTCTCCCAAATCTAACCAACCTGACATTATAACAGGCACACGCAACAAACTTGAAAGGAGACTAAAAACTGGTTGTCTGGCTAAGACCAAGGGTTTACCATGGAGAACCCTTGGTATGAGGTCACAACACCATTGATTGGGAAGGGACCCTATTTTTTTAATTCGGCGAGTCTACATCTGAGATATTAGACATACCATTTCTCCCTAAAGAAAGAGGATTACTCAACAACTTCGATATGGATTAGATTATATTCCTTACCACAAGAGTTCTAGCATTTGGAAACATTGGAAGCCTAAGGAAACACCATCGGTTCCTTCATTAAACTATATGAGATCACTAAGATGACAATATATACATCTTACACAAGGATCTGCGTGTATATGAACGTGGCAGGATCTTTACCATAATCAATCATCTTTTCCTACTAAGACGAAGAATGGACCCAAACCATAGAATGTGAGCATATCATGTACAGATGTTGAAAATTCCAAAGACTGCACAAATAATGCAACATAGGAAACAAATAAGGTGATCCAGGTGGATATCGGTGGCCACCCACCTTTTCCAACTGGATAAAACCAGTGTTCTGGCAATTTTGGTAATTTACTATTTTTAGCAGTGTTTCACTTCCGGAGCCATTTTGAGGCCCTAAATGATGTTTTTTGGGAAAACGGGGAGAAATATTTTATTTCCTTTGATAATTCCTCCAAAATGAATCTCCTCGACGATACATTTCCAACGGGCTATCATACACCTAAAACAAAGATCGTATGCAAAAGTTACGACCCTGGGAAGTTGATGTACTAACTTACCCAAACGGGGCCCACATGACTTTTGGCGCTTCATCTCCTAGGGTAAGGGTTTTGGATGTCTATGGTTTTTTTCATTCATGTTTACTATAAAAATGCCTTCAGAGATACATTTTAATCATCTTCTTGCGAATGAGCGCATCTGTCACATCTCTTCTCAGAGATAAGCCGCCACCATTCCAACAAGCTTGTTTCCGCTGCATTTTACAGTTTTAGCTTATTTCCTTATTGAATAGAACACTAGTTTTATTGTATAAATGTTATTTTGTGTTAAGCACCTGTTAATAATATGTAGTCATTTTGTTTTGCTCATAAAATCTAGATCAGTGGTATCAAAGCGGTCTACTCCTTGTCATCTTAATGCATGTCCCCAATGAGGTCGGAGTCCAAAGAGTTGGGTATCGAGCTTGTTTCTCTTGAGGAAAAAAGATCTCGCACGCCCAAGCGACCTCTCATGGCAGGAAAAAATAAAGATGATGGGACAGGAGATCCTTTCAAACTGTTGATTGAGGAATCCATCATGCAATAAAGGAATGTGATGATGGATAGTTTCGTGCAAATCCTTCGGCGACTACCAACAGGTGACAGATCTTCTTCAAGCGGAGGCGTCGCCCCCTTCAAGGTACAAATAAACTTTGATATTCCTATATTTTAAGGTGAGATAGACGCAGATGTTGTAGACAAGTGGTTGAATCTACTAGAAGGGTATTTTTTTGTCCATAACTTTTTGAATAGAGAAAAGATTATTTTTGCGCTCCTCAAAGTCGTTCCCCATGTCAAAGATTGGTGGAAAAATTTCTCTGAGAAAAAGGAAATAGAGGAACCCTCATTATTTACAGTCACGACCACATGGGAATCCTTCAGGGATGCTATTAAGGAACAATACTACCCTGTCGGAAGTTATGACGACTTGTATACCAAATGGACCACACTGCGGCAATAAAGAGACCAAGTAGTGCTAGATTTCACAAATATCTTCCATACCTTGCTCACCAAGCTGGGTATCAAAGATTCAGAGCGACATCTAGTGCTCAAGTATCACGGTGCTCTGCATAGAGACATCCAGAACAAAATGGAATTTTTGGACATCTCATCCTTGGGCGCGGCCTACTGATATGTTGTCAAAATCGAGCAGAAGCTCAAAGAAAAGATGCAGCAATTTGGGCCTGGGAACCCCTCACAACAAAAGAAAAGAAAGGGAAGCCCCAACCCATATAACAAAGGACAAAGTAAAGATGGAAAGTATCAGTACAACCAGTCCAAGCTGCAAGCCAAGAAGGACACCAAAAAGACAAATAAAGATATCAAGAAGTAGTGTGACTTCCATAAGAGCCCTTGGCATAACACTACTGACTGTCGCTCAAAGCATTCGTTGGTAGCCGAAGTGAAAGCCTCTGAATCAAATGCGGTTTCTGACTCTGATCCAAAACCAGAAAGAGGAAGACAAATCATTGATGCGGAACCCAGTGCCACCGTTTCTACCACCAAGCTCCAACCTAGTGAACCATAGGAGAGAGAATAAGGAGAGAACCTCTTCCATTCATAAATGTGGGTAAAAGGCACCCCTCTTCACTTCATCGTTGATAGTGGTAGCCAGAAGAACCTCATCTTAGCAGAGGTCATCAAGCGGTTGGCCCTACTGACAACACTGTACCCACAACCCTACACCATTGGATGGCTATGCCAAGTAATCGATCTCCACATCAGCCAACAATGATGAAGGTCGTACAACATCAAGCCCTTAAAATACGAGGTATTGTGTGATGTTTCTCCTCTCAAATTTTGTGATGTTCTTTTGGGCCAACCTTATTTATGGAAATGTCATGTTGTATATGAGTCTAGGCCTCGTAGTGTTATTATTACTTTGAATAGGAAATTGTTTAGGATACCCAAGGCAATCCGACCTAGTGCTATTTCCTTGATATCTGCTAAATAATGCAAGAAGGTCATCTCTCAGATGGGGAAGTTTGTCTTCTTCATGGTTCGCTCTCAGAATAAGAGAAATATCACAGCCACATCCAGGGTCTCTACGGCCAACCTCTCCACACAACATAAGCAAGTATATAAGGTCATGGAAGAATAATCATATATATTCTCCTCACCTACCAGGATACCTATGCACTGCCAGGTCAAGCACCCCATCGATTTGACCCCCGACGCATCGCTGGCCAATTGGTCAGTCTATCATCTCTCTCTGTTAGAGAATGAGGAGATCAAGTGATAAATCTAAGAACTGCTAAACAAGGGTCACATCCATCCCAACTCATCACCTTGTGGGAGCCCAATCATGCTGGTACAAAATAAAGATGGAACCTGTCGGCTCTGCATTGATTACCGGGATCTGAATAAAATCACAGTCAAAAACTAATAACTTCTGGCAATTTTGGTAATTTACTATCTTCAGGATGGGTTGTTCTGTCGTCTGGGCCATATATGTGTTCCATAAAGTGAGCAAGCAAAGATGATTTGGGAATCCGACTACAGTCGGGTGGCAGGACACTTTGGCATCGAAAAGACAGTGGCGATGCTACATAAACATTTCTACTGGATGAAACTTCGACAGGAGGTCAGCAAGTATATCAGGTCCTGCACTACCTGTGTTATTGCCAAACCGACCACTAAGAAACAGGGTTGGTAAACCCCTCTTCCTACTCCTGACAGGCCATGGGAATCCATCTCAATGGACTACATGTCGGGCCTCCTATCCACCAAGAAGGGAAATGACTATGTTTTGTGGTTGTTGATCGCTTTTCTAAGATGGAAATTTTGGTTGCCTATAAGAATAACATCACAACAGAGGCCATTGCCAAGCTCTTCTTTGAACGAGTCTGGGTACATTTTGGAATCCCACAAACCATTGTCTCATATTGGGACAGTCGATTTCTCAGCACATTCTGGTCGAGCCTCTGGTCACTGCAGGACACCAAGCTCACCAAATCCACAACCTTCCACCCCCAGACAGATGGTCAAACCGAGGTCGTAAATAGAACGATTGTGCATATCCTTTGCATGTATAATTCAAATCACCCTCTCACATGGGATGAGAGCCTTCCCTATGTCCATCATAGCTACAAATGATCCCTGCATAGCTCAACCAACCACAACCCCTTTCAGGTGGGGTTGGGATTCCAACCATTGGGTCCCATAGATGTTGCACTTCCCCCTGCAATCACCTCGACCGACTCATCTCCTGCTCCAATTGAAGCTAAAAAATCCACCCGGTTCATTGAGCGGATCTAGCACATCTTCCAATAGTTTCAAGATATCCTACAGAAGTCTAATGACAAGTAAAAGCAACGCCATGATCAACATCGGGTGCCACATAAGTTTCAGGTGGGAGACAAAGTTTGGTTGCACTTGTAGAAAGAACGCCTTACGGGACCCCATTGGAAGATTTTCCCAATCCATTATGGGTCATACACCATCACCAAGTACATGGGGGATAATTCTTTTGAGATCAACATTCCTCCTTTCCTTGGCCTGCACCTAGTGTTCAACGTGGATCTCCTTCGCTCTTATTTCCCACCATTATTGGACGCCTCAGAAGTAGCAGAAAAACGGACACTAATAGATCTCAACCCCGACTGCATACAACAGGCATCTAGTGACCATATTGTGGACACAGAGATCAAGGGCACTCGACAACAAAGGATCCAACTTTATAGAGTCGTCAAAGTAGGGCATCTCCTACATCAAGGCAAGTGGCTCACCCGGGGCCAAATCCAGCAGAAATTTCTTCATCTGATGTGGGAAATCAACACAATGGAGACCATTTATTCCTAAGGAGGGAGGATTGATCCAGGTGGATATCGGTGGCCACCCACCTTTTCCAACTGGCTCAAAACAATTTTCTGGCAATTTTGGTAATTTACTATTTTTAGCAGTTTTTCACTTCCAGAGCCGTTTTGAGGCCCTAAACGATGTTTTTTGGGAAAATGGGGAGAAATATAATAGCTCTTTCAATATTGTCTCCAAAATTAATCTCATCAACGATACCTTTCCAATGGGCTATTATATGCCTAAAACGGAGATCGTATGCAAAAGTTACAACCCCGGGAAGTTGATGTACTAACTTACCCAAACGGGCCCACATGACTTTTGGTGATTCATCTCCTAGGGTTAGGTTTTTGGATGTCTATGGTTTTTGCAATTCCTGTTTATTCTAAAAATTCCTTCAGAGCCTCATTGTAATCACCTTCTTGCGAATGAGCGCAGTCATCACATCTCTTCTCAGAGATAAGTCGCCACCATTCCATCAAGCTTGTTTCCACTGCATTTTATAGTTTCAACTTATTTCCTTATTGAATAGAAAACCAATTTTACTGTGTCTCTGTTATTTTGTGTTAATCACCTATTAATAATATGTAGTCATTTCGTTCTGCTCATAAAATCTGGATCATAAGGGTAAATAAAAGGCAAGTGCAGAAGGTTTTGTAAACATCCCCAACAGAAGGAAGGTGGGTCGAAAAGAAAATAAACCCACAGGGCAAGCCTCTAAGAAGGATTCAAATATTTTTCAAGCTATGGAAATGGAATATAACAAGGTGGAGCATCCAAAGGGGGAGAAATCAGAAGCAGAGCTAGCAAGGGAGACGGAAAAAAGAATCAAAGTCAAGAAAGAAGAGATCTAAAAATGGTGTTGAACAGAAAGGAGCAATGTAATCTCCCCGACAACAGCAGGTGAGATCAATATGAAATATCTAGAGGATAATGGAGATTCACATGAAGAAATAGAGAGGGATGATAATACCCAAAATACAGAGCTATAAGATATGGAAATTGATTTCAAGACACTAATCATAGTCCATGGTGAGCAAGAGATTGACAACATGCAGGTGGGACAACTACGCAAATTTAAATGGGAAATAATCAAAGGAAAGAGAAAGGGACCCAGCGAAGAGAATCTGACCTCTTCCTTAGGAAATTTAGGAATTAAAACTAATCCGATGAAGATGCCAAAAAAATCAAGGGGGGAGGAGAAGAAAAAAGGACACAAGCCACATAGGCAGGTCTTGGAAGAAACAAGAGATCTACTCATCGACTATGGTCAAGTTGTAGGACTCCCAGATAAGTACTTCCTAACCCAAACAAAAATTTAATTATGAAAACACTTTCCTGGAATATGAGGGGATTGAATGCATTATCCAAACATAGAATTCTCAGGAAAACAATAGATCAAGAAAAAACAAACTTATTAATGCTGCAAGAAATCAAGTGTGATAGCAACAATATGAAAACGTTAGCAAAAAAATATGGAAACATTGTGAAGTAGTATGTATAGAAGCCAAGGGGGCCTTAGGGTGACTTTACATCCTCTAGGATCCAAGTAATGTGAATATAGATGTGGTGTCCTAGTCTAGTAGAATTATCATGATCCAATATAAAAAAAATAGGATAGAACAAACAATATCATGTTTTAAATGCCTACAGTCCCTTGACACTTGCAACAAAAAGGGACTTACTTGGAGAGATCTCGCACCTAGGTATGTTATTAAAAGATCAACAATGAATCATCGGGGGGGATTTCAATTTAATAACGTCCCTAGAAGATAAGAAAGGAGGAGTGCACATGACGGATACATAGAATCATGATTTCAATGAGATAATTGATTAATTACACCCTATAGATATCCTCCTAAAAGGGGTATGGTACACTTGGAGCAATAGGAGAGGAGGAACAACCCATGTAGTAGAACGCTTGGATATATTATTGGTCTCATAAGCCTTCTATAAAGAAAAACAATTTATCTCAGTGGACATCTAATTATTTTATGGATTGGATCACTGCCCCTTTTCCCTTAGATGGAATAACAATATGACACCTCGCCCTAAACCCTTTAGATTTGATTTTTTTGAATTCTTTGGTTACGACACTCAGAATTCAGGTAGAGTAACATAATGGTGGTCGGAGAAACACAATATCTATGGAACAAGTATGTATCAATTTTAGCAATGACTGAAACACACCAAAAGTTGCATCAAGAAATGGAATAAAGAATTCTTTGGTAATATCTTAGAGGAAAAAATAACAATGGAAGTAGATATGGAGAAAGTCTAGGAAACAATAATCCAAGATAGTCTCTCCCAGGAGCTCAAGATTAAGGAGGAAAAAATTTGACTGGATCTTAATGAGAGAGACAAATAAGAAGAGATCATGTACCACAAAACATATCGGATTCAATGGCTTCAGGAGGGGGACAAGAACACTAAATTTTACCACGACTCTATGCTCAAGAGAAGGAACCAAAATCACATTTATACCTTGTAGGCAGAAGGTGGGGAGATATAGGAAAGGCACGAGGAGATAGAAAAGGAACTCATAAGACACTACAACAACTTACTATCCAAACCATTAAAAATAGGAGGGAGGCCAGCAATGCATTAAGAGGGAAATCCCAAGCTTGGTTTCTCCTAACCACAACCACAACCTCGTGAGAAAAGGTGACCATTTAGAAGGTAGAATAAATTGTCAAAGAAATGTCAAATTGGAAGGCATCAGGCCTAGATGGCTTCACCCGGGAATTTTTCCAAGCAAGTTGGAACATTGTAGTCAAAGACATATGGGAAGTCACTGAAGAATCTCGATCGTATTTATCCATCATGGAGGCTTTCAACGCCACATTCTCGACTCTCGTTCCAAAAGAAAGGGAAGAAAACTTAACAGATAAGTTTTGACCTATCTCATTCCGTAATGTTATTTACAAAATTATAACTAAGGTCATAACAAATAGAATTAAATGTCTACTACAGGAAAACATATCTCCTAAGAAAGAAGGATTTGTAGAAGGTCGTTAAATTCTATATGGGATAATTGCGGCCCATGTGGCCATCCACTCTTTAAAAACCAACGGTAAATAAAGAATGATCATAAGACTAGACTTAACCAAAGCCTATGATAGAATAAATTGGAACTTTCTGAACGAAACTTTGGGGGCTTTTGGCTTTGAGTCCTCATGGATTTCCTAGGTTTACAATTTGGTCTCTTCTTCCCTCTACTCCATAATGTTCAATGTCTCCCCATCGACAACCGTCAAAGCCTCCTAAGGGATAATGCAAGGTGATCCCCTCTCTCCTTACCTCTTTATTATCCTCGCAAAGGGTCTGGGGCACTTTATGAAACAATCTCTCTCAAACGAATCCATCAAGGGACTCCTTCTGAATTCTCAGACTGATCCCCCCTCTCACCTCCAATTCATGGATGATACCCTTCTTATGGGTCGACCCACGGTGAGGGAATATCGACCCCTCAAGTGAATCCTTGACACATTCATGGAAGCTTCTAGCATGCAAATCAATGTGGATAAATCCAAAATTTTATTTTTCAACACCCCTGCCATAATACAACGAAGTAACATTAGAACAATGGGGTTTCAAATCACCTCCCTCCCCTAGAAATATCTAGGTGGACCTGTCCTTGTTAAATCTCTCTGCAACCCCTATTGGAAAGAGCTCCAGACCAAAATTGAATAAAGACTAAATTGCTAGACTCGTAGGTTCTTGACCCTGCCAAGAAGAATTCTTCTGATAAATTTTGTTTTAATGGAAATGAAAATTTACCTCTTTTCTATTATTGCAACTCCTGCTAACATTTTGCAGAAACTCCAAGCAATCCAAAGAAATTTCCTATGAGGAGGCGCAAAAGGAGAGAATAAATGGGCTCTGGTAATATATCTGGACAACATCACAGTCTTCTCTAAGACTGATAAATAGCACTGTTGTCACTTGAAGAGAGTTTTCCTGAAGTGTCGGAGGTATGGATTATCTTTAAACCCCAAGAAATCATTGTTTTCTTTGAAAGAGGGGAATCTGTTAGGTCACATAGTGTCAGCAGAAGGAGTAAGGATTGACCCAGGCAGGGTGGAAGCGATTCAGGCCCTGTCACTTCCCCGGTCCAAAAAAGAAGTTCAGGCTTTTTTGGGGAAGGTCAACTTTCTGAGGAGGTTCATCTCGAACTTCGCCGAGCTGATGAAACACATTACAGCCATGCTCAGGAAGGGCCATGAAATAAAGTGGACTGTTGAATCCAGGGGGTCTTTTGCCCAGATAAAGAAAGCATTGACTGAGGCACCTGTGCTAATCAGTCCCGATTATTCTAAAGATTTCCTGATTTTCTCATTTGCTTCTGATGACTCGATAGAAGCAGTCCTATTGCAGAGAAACAATCAAGGGAGAGAGCAACCCATTGCCTTCTTCAGTAAGGCGTTGAGAGATGTTGAACTTAGATATGAGATCATGGAAAAGCAGGCCTACGCATTGGTAAAATCTCTCAAAGCTTTCAGAATCTATGTTTTGCATTCAAAAATCACTGCATATGTCCCTTCAACTTCTGTGAAGGACATCCTTATACAGCCTGACATAGACGGGAGAAGGGGCAAATGGATAGCTAAGATCCTGGAATTTGACCTAGAAATTAAGCCCACCAAGATGATAAAGGGGCAAGGTTTGGCCAAGTTGTTGGCTGAATCCAATTACAAAACTCTGGAAATTAACTGCATCAATGAGCAAGCTGAGTCATCCAATAGTAATTCCCAGATCACCATACCACTATCATCATGTCCCTGGTACAGGGACATCTTATACTTTCTGCAGGAATTAAAGCCGCCTGATGGACTGGGAAAGAGTAGAGCCAGAGCTTTAAAGCTCAAAGCAGTCAAATACTGCCTCATTGACCGAGCCTTGTATTGGAGGGACCCTCTGGGGATACTATTAAGATGTCTGGACCCGCTGCAGGCCCAGAAGGTGATGTTCGATTTTCATAGCAATCTCTGCGGAGGTCATCATTTTTGGAAGACCACAGCCCATAAGATCCTCCGAGCTGGGTATTACTGGCCTACTTTGTTTACTGATGTCTGCAGAGAAGTTAGGGCTTGCGTCAAATGCCAGAAGTTCTCAGGTAAGCAGCAACTCAAATCCCTGCCATTAAAACCTGTAGTAGTTGCAACACCTTTTCAGCAGTGGGGATTGGATTTCATCGGAGAGATTCATCCTCCCTCAAGGGGCCAGCACAGATGGATCCTCACTGCAACTGATTATTTCACCAAGTGGATAGAAGTTGTCCCCACCAGGAGCACTTCTCACAAAGTAATCATCAGCTTCTTGGAAGACATCATAGCCAGATTTGGTTGTCCAAGCAGAATTGTCACTAACAATGCCTCCCCCTTCAGGTCTGAGCCTCTGATCAAGTTTTGTGAACAGTTTGGGATCTCATTGGTTCACTCTACTCCATACTATCCTCAAGGAAACAGAATAGTAGAGTCCTCCAATAAAAGCCTGATCAAGCTTATCAAAAATCTACTAGAGGACAATCAGAAGGCCTGGGACTCAAAGCTCAAATTTTCTCTCTGGGCCGATCGGGTGACAACTAAGAAGTCCCTGGGTCTCTCACCTTTCCAACTTGTTTATGGAATAGAGGTCGTTTTTCCCACTCAGCTTGCCTTACCTGTGGCAAATTTCCTCCAGGTCCTTGAAGGAGAACCTAATCATATACTCAGAAGGATTCATCAGATGATAGAAGTACAACAGATCAGAGAACAGGTCATGGACAGAGCCTACAATCATCAGCAGAAGATCAAGCATGCTTTTGACAGGAAGAACAGAAAGAAGGAATTCAAGCAGGGTGACCTGGTGCTCAAATGGGATGCACCCAAGCAGGAAAGGGGAAAACACAGTAAATTTGATGCCCTCTGGTTGGGGCCTTTCAGGATCCTTGAAGCATGTTCAAACAACACTTACAGGTTGTAGGATCTGGAAGGTGAAGAAGTTTTTAATGTCCCAGTGAATGGGCATTTCTTGAAAAAATATTTTCTGTAAGACACAGTAGGCTCTTTTTGTTTTGTTTTGTAAATATTGTTTCTGTTTTGATTTTCGGACTAATAAATGACTCCATAGCCCAACAGCAAAGGCACTGAATCTGCAAAAAAGTTCTTAGAGAATCACAGGGACGACTCTATCCCCCATGGAGCCAGATGTTAGAGATATTTCTTGTAAGGGAATTAGAATGTAAAAGGATGGGTCAAAAATCCACTTGTCCTAATTTTTGGGCGCAAGTGCGTCTATGTTAAGCAAGGATCGTTTTTGGACGGCTGGAATTTGTGCGCGTAGATCAACGACGCCCAATGAATTCCGGACCCCCCTCGCCTTTCGACCTTTAAGGGGGGGGGGGGGGGGGGGGGTCCGGAATCACAGGCACAAATCTCCAACGGTCCAGATTGGCGCGCCCGGATCAACGGCGATAAGGACCATTCCGGACCCCCCCTTCCTTTCTACCTTTAAGCGAGGGGAGGGGGTCCATAATCGGGGGTGAAACTTTCTGACGGCTGAGATTTTAACGCCTGGATCAACGATGCTCATGCACTCCTGCCATCCTCAGCTGCTCTGTGTTTAGGCTTGCATGGGCCCTTCTCCCATCACGTCACCTTCCAACCACTTTTCTCCCACTGTCGCGTGTCACCCATCCACCTCTCATTTTCTCATCATCCACACATCATATGCCACGCGTCTCCTTCCCTCCACGTCAGCCTCCCCCTAAAGGTCTCCATCACATCTATTCTTCCACATCCTTCGCTTATCGCATTCTGCCATGTGTCCCCCCTGCAGTCTCTCTCTTCCCGCTATCGTGTCCCCATCACTCTGTTCCCGTGCCCCACCTTCCGCGCTGTCCTCCCCGCATATCCTTTGTGCCGGTCAGTTATTCCAGGTGGCTGCATGGGAGGCCCTCCACGTCCTGGAGATGTCGAGTTGGTCGGGCCATCATCAGTCCCGATGTTGCAGTTATTGAAGCGGTTGGTGGTGGTTAGACATCTCCTCCGCCATAATGGGAAAGCACGACCATGAATTTAAGGCACGTTGATTCACCATTGGAACTGTCAAAGAATTAAGATTGCGTCTGACATAAGTTGCACGATCTTTCAGATGTTGACTGCCAGAAGCCATGCAGACGCAAAGCTTTCAATGCAGTGTGTTAATTTCGCTGTTGTTGTTGTTGTTTTGAGTATATGAAGGCGATTTCTCCATTTTGGTATCTATTGATGGTTGAGCTAAGCTCCCGGTTGTAAATCTTTAATGAAGCATTGATACTCTGGTTATGTATGCACTTTTGAGACTTCTTGCCTGATGAATTCCAGTTTCTTTTACATCTTTGTTCCACTGTGTTAGAATCGCTCAGAATTGGAGGATCCAGTCGAGCTATAGCTGTTATAGGATGATGTTGGTAGGATCACTGTAGCAGTCATGATGTTTCTAGCCAGTTCTAGTGATTTTCCCCGCGCTGAGTGACCTGGAATTGGAGGATCCAGTCGAGTCCTTCTCAGTTTATTGAGACCCTGAACCAAGCGGATCTTGCCTTTAGTTTCTTTCTTCTGTGAATAGCCGTAAGCCTGTTGCCTAAAGTTGTTTGTTCATTTTCCTCACTAAGTCTTCCACATACTCACCTTTTCATCAACCAACTGGCTGAAGTTGGATAAAGACCTCCTTTGTCACCATATATACCAGACTCAGTCGCCGAGTTAGAGTGATGTCTCCTCGAGTTTTTCCTCCATTCGATCACCCCTTTAAAACAAATCGTGACATTAAACTGATGGGCGTCGGGCTCTGCTCCTGCAAGCAATCCAGGAGTGACTTCCGTCGCCAACATTTCTGGCGCCGTTGCCGGGGATGAAGTTGAATATTTTCCCCGGGATTGAACGACAAAGATCAACTGATTCTGAAGGTGCATCAGATATCAGAACTTGAAGATTGCTACTGTGCACCTGGTGACTCCATTGTGACGACTCCGCTGAGGAGAACCTGCACTATCAACTGTGGCTTCGAGAGGCAAACATACGAGGTCTAACCCACACTTGCGTTTAGCTACACCAGAAGCTGACGCGGAAGAAGTGCGCAGAAAGGGAAAGAGATCTGCAAAAGAAGTTTCCGTCGATGAAATAGGTAATACACCCTCCCCATCTGTGAGAACTCCATTTTCTTATTCGCGGCTTCCTAGTCGTCCTTTTTCCGAAGTCCCCCGTTCTCTAAAATTTGGGAGTGTTCCTGCTGAGTTTTCTCCTCCTGATCTGGTATCAGAAAGAGAAATCATTGTCACTCTCTCCTCCCCGGAGGTCTTGCCTCATCACAAACCTCTAACGTCTGAAGGTTTCACCACCCCTCCTTTTGTTATTACTGTTGCGTGAAGAGAAACGTCTGCACACTCAGGTCCCTTGGATTTTTCTCTGTTTTCTCCGTTGTCTCCTCCAAGAATATCCATTCCGACATATCCTGTCCATACTCCTTCTCCTCCGAGTTATCCTCTACCTAATATCCCTATGGTTGGTGTTAATCCTCCTCCGAACGGAATGGATGCCATAGTTGCTGCCAGATATGCTCCGTTGATTCTACCCCAGCCTCTGAACCCTCTCCCTGCTGGAGACTATTTGAAATACATGCCCAAGTTCAGTGGTGAGGGAGATGTAACTGCTGAAGAGCACCTAGCTGCCTTTTACAGCTATGCAGACAACTTGAATATCGAGAGTGAAGATGTCTAGATGAGAGTCTTTGTCCAGAGCGTTGATGGGGAGGTGAGGAAATGGTTCTGGGGACTAGCCCCTGGATCTATTGCTGGCATTGAAGCCTTGGATAGCGTTTTCCTGAGGTAGTGGGGAGACAAAAAAGATTATATGTATTACATGACTGAGTTTGTGTCTCTGAGGAAGATAGAAGGAGAGTCTGTCTCAGACTTCTCCAAAATATTTAATAAGATGTACAACAAGATTCCTGCAGAGATTAAACCCTCAGAGGTCTCTGCTCAAATTTCCTATGCTGGAGCGTTTGACCCTGATTTCTGTCTCGTATTAAGAGAAAGAAGAGACACCTCTTTGGCTCAGATGGAAGATGCAGCTATAGAAGTGGAATCCAATATATTGGCGGCTGACAGATTGAGAAGCCAGGCCGACACAGACAGAAGAAAGGAGAAATCGGAAGCCTCAACTTCTGGCCCATCATTGCCCCACTCCCAAGTAAATGAGATGACCCAAGTTATGAACCTCCTTAAAGAAGAGTTGGAAAGATTGAAGGTGGAAAGGAAGCAAACATACAAGGGCCCTTAGAACATTGAAAATAAAGGAGGTTTCAGAAGGCCAAATAATTTCGCTCCTCCAACTATGCACAAAGAGAAGGAAAGAGAAAGAGATGACCAAAGAATTCGTGCTTCCTTCCATAATAATTGTGTGGCAGATGAAGACAAAGGGGAAGAAGATGATCCTGAGCACAAAATCCACAGTGTAGAAGTCACTCCCCCTTTCCCTCATCTGACTCAATCAGCATATGAAGAGTCTCTCATGGATGGTCAGCTGAACGAATTAAGTAAAGGAGACAAAGCTAGCGGCGGGCGAGGTAGGTACAACTTGAGGTATGACAGAAGAGAAGCAGCACCTGATGTTCCGGAGCCATCCAACAGAATAGAGAAACCTGCTAATGAAGTAGCAGAAAGAGGTAAGAAGACCCAACCTCTCTCTCCCATTGTCCAAAATCATGTTCCTAAAATTAGAGAAATCCCAAAGCTCATGTCTTCTTTCAATTTCGAACATGAGGTTCAAAAGATCAGGATTCCTCCGCCCCTCACCGAGCTAATCATACATGGGGAATTCAAAAAACGCTTCTCTGAGCTGCTGAAGTCCGAAGCCTCATATCCTCTCACAGACTCCATAAACCTCCAAGATGAAAGGATTGCAGTTGTCCTAGGTCCCATGGTAGAAGACAGAGATGATTCATCCCCTCCCTTCTACACCTCCCTGAACATACATGATAAAGTGTTGCATAATTGCTTTATGGATTCAGGAGCCTCCCACAATCTCATGCCCAAATCCGTCATGGAAGAATTAGGACTGGAAGTCACCCGAGCCTATCATGACCTCTATTCTTTCGACTCCAGGAGGGTCCAGTGTTTGGGAGTGATTAAGGATCTAGTAGTCTCTCTGTTTCAGCTACCCATGAAGAGTATGGTCATGGATATCGTGGTAGTTGATGTCCCCCCAAAGTTTGGCATGTTGTTGTCAAGATCCTGGATCAAGAGACTTGGAGGGACCTTACAGATGGATCTCACATATTCCACCATTCCGGTCTTTGGAGGGGAAAATAGGAGACTTTACAGAGAAGCCCAGCTAGCCTACATTGTCAGTGACGAGGCCAACCCTACCAATCATCCCATCTATTCCTTGAACACTGATTTAGGCTCCAGTTTACTACAACTCACCCACATCCCTGAAGATTCCTTGCATATCAGAAAGCAACCCATCCTTAATCAGGACACCTCCTCTGTTTGGAAGATGTTCTTTGATGGAGCTTCCTCCAGTATGGGTGCAGGTGCCGGAATAATATTTATATCACCTTGTCATGAAGCCATCTCTCTGTCATACAGGATGGAATTTGAGGTCACCAATAATGTGGCAGAGTATGAAGCTCTGGTTCTGGGATTAAAAGCTGCAAAAGAAATGGGAATCAAGGAGATGGCTCTGTTTGGGGATGCTGAACTGATTTTCCAGTAGGTCAAAAATGTGTATCAGACTAAGTATCCTCAGCTCAAGAATTACAGAAACGAGGTATGGGATCTGGTTGATGATTCCTTCCTGGCTTTTAACATTTCCTACATTCCAAGGGAGTAAAATGCCTCGGCCGACTGTTTATCTTTTACAGCTAGTATGCTCGAAGTTCCCACATCGCCCACTGTCGGGTCTGACATTGAAATAAAATACAGACCTTCTATACCAGACAATGTCAAACACTGGAGGGTGTTTGAATATGATCAAGAAATTGAGAAATTTCTCCAGTCCATTGATGACTTTTTCACAATGCACATAGATGAGAATCCTGAAGAGGGAGACGACCATCACCCTGGGGAATTTGTGAATAGAATTGTTGATCACCAGATCATTCAGTTACCGAGAAATCACATTCTGAGAGGACTGATCCCACTAGAAATATTGTTTGATGGGAATGACGTGGCAGTGAAGGGTAAGGTTTCAGGTGATGATGATGACACAGATGAATGCAATGTAGGCACACCCGAGGAGCCAAAGTTTGTCAAGTTGTCAAGGAGTTTGACCGAGGAGCAAAGAGATGGATATACTAAGCTGCTGAAGGAGTTTGCTGATGTGTTTGCATGGACCTACAAAGACCTTAAAACATATGACACATCAGTCATCGAGCACAAGATCCCATTAAAAGAGGAGGCTAAGCCGTTCAAGTAGAAGCTGAGACAGATAAATCCCATGCTGCTACCTGTCATGGAAAAGGAGGTAAAGAAGTTGTTGGATGCCCAGATCATTGTCCCCTTGAGATATTCTGAATGGGTGGCCAATTTGGTCCCGGTGAGAAAGAAAGGTGGAGAAATCAGACTCTGTGTCGATTTCAGAAACCTGAACAGAAGTTCGAGGAAGGACAATTATCCCCTGCCCAACATGGAACACATTTTACAGAGGGTCACTGGCGCATCCAGGATGTCCATGATTGATGGTTTCTCTGGATATAATCAGATATCAGTCATGCCTGAGGACAGATAAAAAACAACCTTCATCACTCCTTGGGGCACATTCATGTATGCCAAAATGCCTTTCGGACTGATGAATGCAGGAGAAAAATTTCAGCGAGCCATGGACATAGCCTTCGTAGGGGAGAAGGACCCGTTTGTGGTAATATATCTGGACGACATCACAGTCTTCTCTAAGACTGATAAAGAGCACTGTTGTCACTTGAAGAGAGTTTTCCTGAAGTGTCAGAGGTATGGCTTATCTTTAAACCCCAAGAAATAATTGTTTTCTTTGAAAGAGGGGAAGCTGTTAGGTCACATAGTGTCAGCAGAAGGAGTAAGGATTGACCCAGGCAGGGTGGAAGCGATTCAGGCCCTGTCACTTCCCCGGTCCAAAAACGAAGTTCAGGCTTTTTGGGGGAAGGTCAAATTTCTGAGGAGGTTTGTCCCGAACTTCGTCGAGCTGATGAGACACATTACAGCCATGCTCAGGAAGGGCCATGAAATAAAGTGGACTGTTGAATCTAGGGGGTCTTTTACCCAGATAAAGAAAGCATTGACTGAGGCACCTGTGCTAATCAGTCCCGATTATTCTAAAGATTTCCTGATTTTCTCATTTGCTTCTGATGACTCGATAGCAGCAGTCCTATTGCAGAGAAACAATCAAGGGCGAGAGCAGCCCATTGCCTTCTTCAGTAAGGCATTGAGAGATGTTGAACTCATATATGAGATCATGGAAAAGCAGGCCTACGCATTGGTAAAAGCTCTCAAAGCTTTCAGAATCTATGTTTTGCATTCAAAAATCACTGCATATGTCCCTTCAACTTCTGTGAAGGACATCCTTATATAGCCTAACATAGACGGGAGAAGGGGCAAATGGATAGCTAAGATCCTGGAATTTGACCTAGAAATTAAGCCCACCAAGCTGATAAAGGGGCAAGGTTTGGCCAAGTTGTTGGCTGAATCCAATTACAAAACTCTGGAAATTAACTGCATCAATGAGCAAGCTGAGTCATCCAGCAGTAATTCCCAGATCACCATACCACTAGAAGCATGTCCCTAGTACAGGGACATCTTGTAGTTTCTGCAGGAATTAAAGCTGCCTGATGGACTGGGAAAGAGTAGAGCCAGAGATTTAAAGCTCAAAGCGGTCAAATACTGCCTCATTGACCGAGCCTTGTATTGGAGGGACCCTCTGGGGATACTATTAAGATGTCTGGACCCGCTGCAGGCCCAGAAGGTGATGTTCGATTTTCATAGCAATCTTTGTGGAGGTCATCATTTTTGGAAGACCACAGCCCATAAGATCCTCCGGGCTGGGTATTACTGGCCTACTTTGTTTACTGATGTCTGCAGAGAAGTTAGGGTTTGCGTCAAATGCCAGAAGTTCTCAGGTAAGAAGCAACTCAAATCCCTGCCATTAAAACCTGTAGTAGTTACAACACCTTTTCAGCAGTGAGGATTGGATTTCATCGGAGAGATTCATCCTCCCTCAAGTGGCCAGCACATATGGATCCTCACTACAACTGATTATTTCACCAAGTGGATAGAAGTTGTCCCCACCAGGAGCACTTCTCACAAAGTAATCATCAGCTTCTTGGAAGACATCATAGCCAGATTTGGTTGTCCAAGCAGAATTGTCACTGACAATGCCTCCCCCTTCAGGTCTGAGCCTCTGATCAAGTTTTGTGAACAATTTGGGATCTCATTGGTTCACTCTACTCCATACTATCCTCAAGGAAACGGACTGGCAGAGTCCTCCAATAAAATCTTGATCAAGCTTATCAAAAAGCTACTGGAGGACAATCAGAAGGCCTGGGACTCAAAGCTCAAATTTGCTCTCTGGGCTGATCGGGTGACAACTAAGAAGTCCCTAGGTCTCTCACCTTTCCAACTTGTTTACGGAATAGAGGTCGTTTTTCCCACTCAGCTTGCCTTACCTGTGGCAAATTTGCTCCAGGTCCTTGAAGGAGAACCTAATCATATACTCAGAAGGATTCATCAGATGATAGAAGTACAACATATCAGAGAACAGGTCATGGACAGAGCCTACAATCATCAGCAGAAGATCAAGCAGGCTTTTGACAGGAAGAACAGAAAGAAGGAATTCAAGCAGGGTGACCTAGTGCTCAAATGGGATGCACCCAGGCAGGAAAGGGGCAAACACAGTAAATTTGATGCCCTCTGGTTGGGGCCTTTTAGGATCCTTGAAGCATGTTCAAACAACACCTACAGGTTGCAGGATCTGGAAGGAGAAGAAGTTTTTAATGGCCCAGTGAATGGGCATTTCTTGAAAAAATATTTTCTGTAAGCCACAGTAGGCTCTTTTTGTTTTGTTTTGTAAATATTGTTTCTGTTTTGATTTTTGGACTAATAAATGACTCCATATCCCAACAACAAAGGCACTGAATCTGCAAAAAAGTTCTTAGAGCATCACATGGACGACTCTATCCCCCATGGAGCCAGATGTTAGAGATATTTCTTGTAAGGGAATTAGAATGTAAAAGGATGGGTCAAAAACCCACTTATCCTAAGTTTTGGGCGCAAGTGCGTCTGTGTTAAACAAGGATCATTTTTGGACGATTGGAATTTGTGCGCGTAGATCAACGACGCACAGTGAATTCTGAACCCCCTCGCCTTTCGACCTTTAAGCGGGGGGAGGGGGGCGAGGGGGGGTTTGGAATCGTAGGCGCAACTCTCCAACATTCCTTATTGGCGCACCCGGATCAACGGCGATAAGGACCATTCCAGACCCCC
>JZKD02S0501852.1:440792-485752 GCA_000966675.3 Picea glauca | reverse complement strand
GGGCTTCCCCTCTGTACACATATATTTGTTATACATTTGATGCGTGCGATTTGTGTTTTTTTTTTCCCATTATTACCGCCGTGATATGGTCCTCCTCGTCGCTTGACGCTTGGTCTGCGTATTGAACCCCTTAGGCTCCTGCGTATTGATGCGTAGCGCACCCATTTTGGTCTCCCTTGTGAGCTTCTCCTCTATGTGACTCACAGTGTGGCATTTATGCGTTTGGTCTCGACTAACTTATGTTTTCTCCTACTCCATCTGGCTTTGCGCTTGTGCGCTCGGTCTCTGTGGACTCGGCTCTATGGATACAGCTCTTGACAGGTTGGGTATTTTATTTTTATTTTTTTTTAATTATTTGAAGGGCAAGGCTAATTCAATGGAGGAATCTTCATATTTCATGTTTAAAGGGATTTGGGATGTCTTACTGTTTTAAATTTTTGTTTCCCATCTGGTAAATTGTAATCTCTTTTGGCAATTTGGATATTTGTTATAGAGTTGTCTCAGAGTTCCTAGGATTTTTCAGTGCGTAGGGTTTGCATAAAGGGTGAGAAACATAATTTTTAAGGGAAGCAATGCATCTGACTGAGATCATGTAGAGTCACACTATGCAAGTGATGAATTTATCTCCAAATGCAACAAAACAACATGTCCAAGATTTCTTCTCCCACTTTGGAACGATTGAAAGCATTGAATTGGAGAGGTAAGCTCAAGTTTTTAGGGAATTTTTTTGTTTGTTTCAAATCTGTATTGTTTAAGGTCTCCAGGAAGTGTTGAATTAGAGAGGTAGCCTCAAGATTTTGGGGATTTTTTTTCACCAACACTTTCACCCAGTTCGTTTTGGCTGCATTAAAGCAACAACGTGTCTTTAGGGGGTTTGAACCTTGGTCTGAGTATCAAGATTGCTTAAGAACCTAAAATACCATTTTGTTTAATTTTTTTTTGAAGATTTATATGTAAATTGTCTAGCATAATTCCAATCCCAGTTTCCCGACTTAACTGCAAAGTTTGACCATTTGTTGTTGATGCAGATGGAGGAGTTTGTATGAATAAGAATAGTCGAACGCAAAAGGAGTTTTGAAAAAAAAAATCTATTTATATATTTATTTATTTTTATGGGCAATTATAATGAATTTTGCAAAAATGGAAAAGTGGTTAAAGTGTCTGGTTTATAGTTTAACAATTTCTCATAAAGGTAATACTCAGAAGTAGTTAAAATTCTAACATTAATACGTCCTATTAATGAATATATATACTTAAAATCAATGTATACTTGGCTTACAGGTTAGGTGGGTAGGTAGGTACGCCCTTGGTTCCAGATTTTGAACCAAGGCTCTGATACCAAGTGTAGGGTTCGGCTCCACAAGCCTTATAAAACCCAAAAGAAATTTAATTTAAGGAATGCTAACCTAACATTTTATTTTACTTCATAATCATCATATAACCAAAATTTATTGAACTGAACATAATATCTTACGAACAACCTTATAACCCTTAATATTCCTTAAATTGCATAAAACAAAAACGTAAATTAAAATACCTTGGTCTGATGCTAACCTTTCGCTTATCTTGTTGACCTTCCTATTGCTTATGCTTGTCTTGTTGACCTTCCTGCTGCTGCCTTGCCCATCTTGAAGCCACGGACCAACTCTGCCCAAACCATGTTTCCACCCTGCCAACTAGGACAGCTTCCTAGCTCCAAGATACCATATGGATATCCTGGCCCCCGTGCCCAAAACCCCTAGCAAACCGGTGCCCCCTGTACTAATCCTTCCCGACTACAGAACTCAAACTCCCCTGCGCAAATCCAAGAGAACCCTCAAAAAAATGATCCCTCCCTTCTTTCGTAAACCTCTCCCGCTCATATCCTCCTTCCCCTTTCCTTATCCCCAAATTCATTGTCTTATCCGATTATTAATGCTCCTTATCCAATTATTAATGTTCCTTATCCGTTTATTAATGCTCCTTATCCCCTCCGTATGTGTAATCCTTTAATTTAAACAATTAAATTTATTAACCCTTTTAAATTTAATACCCATGTCAATGAATGTAACAGGTAATTAATTAATCAATTAATTAATTAATAAATATTTAATTAGTATCATTATACCAATCTTTGTTTAGTTAATAACATGTTAGAAAAATTAATTACCTAATAAATTTTTACTTAATAATCCATAAGCATATATTCTACTAGGGTTGTTACACAAAATCTCACCTCCAAAAGAAACAAACGAGAGAGAAATGGGACCCTCCTCCCCCAAGCTTCCTAAAATTTAATTTCAATGGAGCCTCAAAGGGAAATCCCGACCCAACAAGAGCAGGAGGACTATTCTAGGATTCATCAGAAATTATTCAGATCCTATTCACCACCAGACATGGCATAATACCAACAATGGCATAGAGCTCATAGGACTCCTCATAGGCTTGAGGGTGTAAGTTGAGTTCAGTTATACTGCACTCATCGGGGAAGGGGAATCCAAAATTCTAATCACAACTTTGAGGAAAATCATCAACAGAACACCTCAAGAATGGGTCTTGACTAACTGGAGATTATCCTTCGGTCTCTGATAGGTGGCCCTAGGCATTCATGGAAAATCAACAATAATTCTAATCCATGTCAGAATAAAATCCAACTCGATGGTATACTTCTTGGTAAACGTGGCATTGGACCATGTCTCAAGGGAAACCTGTAAGCATTGGGGGGAAGTTGGTTGAGGATTATTCTGCAAAAATGTAACACATTTAGTCCTGAATGAAACTCGTCTCCCAAAATGGGGTGAAAAATGTGGGAGTGTGCGACTCCATGGTGGGAATTCCATCTACCCAAACATTTGTATAATTAAGGTACTACCTCTTGGGTGTCATAGGACCAACAGATGGAAAAGGGCAGGTACATATTTCACTAGATATGAAAGGATGATAGTTATTAGATGACGATGAAATCGCAGTAATGAAGGTACGAAATATTGATCCTATGGCAATTTGTTTGAGGGTTGTAGGTGGGATGACACCCATGGAGTACCTTCCCAATCAAGTTCACATTATGAGCATACACGACCAGTACATGGCTTGAGTGAGAAGGATTAATTCAGGTAATTATTTTAGAAATGGGAGGCCACAGAGTAATTCAAGGAAAAATATAGAGAATAATCATTTAAAGAGGTGGTGGGAGAGCATGAAAAGTTCCATCACTTATTTGGATCCAAATCTCTATGGAGAAGTTTCTAATATTTCGAGAGGTTTGAGTTGCTTGCGAGTGGTACAGAAGTGGAAGACTCAAGGGTGCCTCTCCAACCCAGGTTGATCTCTCTATCTAGTGTGAAGTGTCTCAAGTCGAGAACCTATGGTTATTGGGGAAGGTAATCTTATCCACTACCCAGCTTATTTAAGGTGTTCAAGTACGAAGGTCTAGTTATAGAGAAAAAGCACAGACTCAGGACATCGAAAGGATCTCGTGAAAATTCAAGCCTCTACTATTTTTGGTTGGCATCCCAAGCTTAAGTGAGTGGATGGGAAGAACTTGTATCTGATCGACCCAATGTATAGTAATAGAGAAGTACGAGCCAAGAGGGAGGAAATAAAATGTTTCCATCGCCTCTACTTAGAAGAGGGAAAAAAGGCCATGTCGAGGCTTCAAGAAATGGTCCTAAAGGAAAGGAAGGATATCACGAAGGAGGACATTCTTCTGGAAGCAAAGGAATGGGTGACATACCTAGGTCAAATGAGGACCAGAGAAACTAAATGTTTTTGCCTAGTAGAGATATACTGGATGACCAAAGCCATGGTGGCTCCAGTCGTTGCTCAACAAAATCTAGGGAATAAGGCCACCCGACATGTAGTCCATATCTTGGAGGGTAAGTTTGATCTTTTCTGTAATGCTTAATTTAGAATCTGCTTCCAGAAAAGACATTGGGAGACCAGGAAGCAAAATAATGGAGACCATAAGACAATGGCACTCAGGAAGGGACCTGAGAGTGTCCAATTCAGCTGGATGAAGACATGTCAGATCCTAGAATGTGACCCAAAGGGGAATATGGCATGAGAGCTATGCAACAAGCCAACCGAAATTTAGATGCAAACTCAGGTTTTATCCATCCCTCCCTCAATCTATGAATGCTCTTAAATGATAGTTTCTATTTTTTTTTTGTTATTTCTTTGGGAAATATCTTGTTTAGTCCAACGTTGATATCTGTGATAGATATGACTAGGCTGCAATAGTTATACACACATGAAATGTATGCAATCTCGTAAAACTTATTATTTCAGGGTAAAAATCTGGTTTCCCTTTTGGAAGACCCCTCGAAATTATGGTTGTAATATTTTGTATATTCCTAATAGAAATCTATAGTCTCTTTTTTTTCTTAAAAAACAACTATAATTTATGTTATTCGAAATTTTGATTATTTTAAAATAAATGATATAGTTATTAGCTAATTAATTAAAAAAAATTGTAGAGTTATTAACTAATTAATTCTAAAAAAAATTGAATTTGTAATTTACTTCAAGAATGAAGAAGATATTTGTATATTTATGTTGAAAGAAAAAGGGAATGGAATGAGCTCTCACCCTCCAATACATGTAAGAGATTGAAACATTAATTTTTATGCATATTTATTATTTTAATAGAATGTATCATTTTAATTCTTTACTATTAATTTGTACTCTTTGTACTTTATACTAGAGTAATAAATGTTGCAATAAGGTTTATTTGACATTTCCAATGTTTTTTTAAAAGAAAAATGTTTATTTTTATGTATTTCCAATTTATCTCAGTGTGAGTATGCATAGTGGATACTCATTGGATGCATAATTTAATTATGCATCCAATAAGTTGTTACACTTGAAATTTGAGTAAACATATTTAAGGAGATAAGTGAAAAATAGGATTAAAAAAATTATTTACCTTTGAAAGTTCATAACTCTTATTTTATTATGAGGTGACTTCTTCATGGACTTCTTCTACATGTATACTAGATGACGTGGCATCAATACGTGTCCTAACATGTGGCATATGTAGAGTTACGTGTCCTAACATGTGGCATACGTGGACTCCCTCTGATGTGGCACTCATCTTACTGGACACATGGTATTGATGTGGCATCTGAGCTCACTCATCAGGTATCAGGCCCCAATTCTTTGATGTTAACCAATGATCTCTGAATATAAAGGGTCAAGATTTATCCAGTCCCGGGTCTGTAATTTTCCACGACAAAATTTAATGCTTTTTGTAGGGTTTTGTAGCTTGCTCATTCTTCGTTTAAACTATGTAACTGTGTCTTTGCAATATAAACCTTTTGAAAACGATTCTTCTTATGCATGTGGGATATAACATTTTGGCATTCCCAATCCATTTAATCACTTCCAATGGTCATATATGCTTCCTGTTATCAGGTCCACGGTTCCATTGCACCTTTAGTCGACTTATTGATGCTTAGACCGACACACACTTGAGCTTTCTCTACACCCTTAGATTCTTATTATTGGTCCTACTGGCTCCTCGTTATCATTCCTTTGTTTTCTCTTCAACGAGGTTGTCTCATTCTTCTCATACCTCTTGTACAGTTAGGACATCGAAGAGGGATAATCATTTTCACAAACCATAGGTAGACAAATATTGTTGGCTTCTACTCCTCTATGTTTTGTTCAAAATCATTTGGATTGATTGTTCACACAAAGTCCTCTAACCTTCAGTCACACAAGGTAGACATGAAAAACTCATTAACACAATCCATAGACACATTCATAGTCTTCCCTATCATTGACAATATTTAATCTCCCCCTACCTATGATATCAATGATTTCCATGATTTTCATAGTCATGTCTACCTTTGACATTAATGACAACACAGTTTCCAACAAACTCCCCCCTTTTCATTGATGGAAACACTTAGTTATTTTTGTACTCCTTTGCTTCCTACAAGTCTCTCTTTCTGCAAATCTCCCCCTTTCTCGATACTCTCCCCCTTTGACATCAATGGAAAAGGGATATTATCCCCCTTGCAGTGTAATCTTCATTTTATTCTCTGCAACCAAAAACCTTCTTATTTTACTACAGTTCCCTCTCGGATTGTTCTCCTATTGTATTACTTTAGTAATTGGATGGCACAGGTACTACCCCCAATTTTTGTCTGAGATACTCAAATACTTCTCTAGGAAGAGGTTTTCTAAAGATATAACCAACCTATTCCTTTGTGCCAATATATTCCATATTGACATTTTGTTCTATTATTTGCTCTCTTAAGAAATGATGCTTCATTGGAATGTGATTTTTCTTTGAATGCATGGAAGGATTCTTAGAGATATTTACTACACTAGTATTGTCCCACAATATTGATACTAGTTGATTATATTCTACCTTAATGTCCTTCAACATTGTTTCATCCAGGGACTTGGGTACAACATGTTGTTGTTTAAATGTACTCCACTTTTGCTATGGATAGGGAAATTGATGATTTCTTCTCACTAAATTAATAGACAAGACTATTTCTCAGAAAAAATGCTCCACCACTGATGCTTTTTCTATCATCCATACTACCTACCCATTATCCATCTGTGTAAGTTGTCAGAGTAAAGTATTTTCCCATGGGATACCATAAACCAAAGTCCAATGTGCCTTTCAAATATTTGAATATTATTTTTACTTGTTGCACATGTGTTTCCTTTGGTGTAGCTTGAAAACTTCCAACTAACCCTACTTCTTGCATAATATATGGTCTTGAAGCTATCACATATAGGAGGTTTCCTATCATTGATCTGTGCAAGGTTTGATTTGTTTCCTTTGACTCATATTCTTTACTTAGCTTACAATATCTACTTATCATTGTTAATGTTAATATATAAACATATATGTATTAATCAATTAAGCATAAAGACATAATGTATTGGGATACAAAAGAACTCTTTTATTCGATATGAAGATCAGAAAGATTACAACCTAATTCTTATAAACAAACGCTTCATGAACCAAGTCCGGGCTCCTCTTATTGTTGCTCCAAGTGCATCATTCCAATTCTTTCTTCTCACAACCAACTGATCTCTTGGAAAAACGGAAAGGGTTGTATAAGGAGAAAGGGTCAGAGGGGAATGTTGAGGTCAAATATTGGAAAGGGATGCAAAACTTGGCCTAGAAAGGGGAAGAGATTTTGGTAGAGTTTCTTTGTTCTCTTGCTTGTTGTTGTAAATGGGACCCCAAGACCTCTTTTTATATGAGAAAAATATGGTTATTCGGTTTGGAGATGGGCTACAATGGGTGGAATGGTTGGGAAACCCTCAATATCCCATAAACTCCATCAAATTCCTTGCAATTATATATTTTTTGCAACTTTTGGAGGTAAATGCGGGTTGTCTAACGTGCAACTCACATATGTACGCAGGCTTACTAGTATGCAACTAGCATGTGTGCGCGTACTGTAGTTCAATAGGGCATGTACATGTTCCATTTTTTTTTTTGAGAGGGATCCTTAAAAGTAATTTGGCAATTTGTGTAAGTGGAAAGGCCAATGCCATGTATGCATAGGTAGGGAATTTTTGGACTATAACAAGGAGGAAAGTTTGCATGACAATAGATCTTCTGTGTTCCTTTTATGTTATGTTTTCATCCCAAGTGTTAGGGTGTTCAAGGTACATACAGAAAAGGGTTTTCCCTATGTCATAACTTTGATATATGTCCAGGGTCAAATAATAGTACTTGGCCCAATATCTCAGGGCACCAACTAAGAAAGCTAGACCATACCCTTAATCGTACTACTCAATTACCCATGTACTAGAGAGTATCTTCCTGAGTGTTTTTCTTAGTGGAACTATAGAAATCAAGTGATCGATCAATTTATCTATAACATGGTTAAGGATACCTAAGAAAATTTTCATATAAGTGTTGTCTAATGCACTACCACTCAGAGGAGTAACAACAGGGGTTACAAGGGTGTCCAACATTGTGAGATTAAAAAATTCTTGTATTTCTTGTGTGTATACTTCCCTGACCATGGATTTATGTGTTGAATGACAAATCATTGTAGTTTAAAGACGTCGGAACACATCCCTACCCTAAAAACAATTAACTCACAATTCCCGCCTAGGAAAGTGATTTGATACCACTTATTATGCACCTAGTTATGTTATATTGAGAAGAAATAGGAATATCACATAAATTACTAATAAAACAAAAGAATATAGAGAATAACACACCAAAAGGATACCTTTATTGAAATGGAAGCAATGCTCACTTGCCTCTTCGAGGGGGAAACCTCCAGTAGAGGAACGCTCTATTATAATAATTCTCAATATAAAAAATTTCATTCCCTCGACTCTTATTTATACTAAATATATATACCAAAAGAACAATCTAGATGAAGATCTTTCTAGAAGTGGAAGCTTCTATTAGATCTTCTTACATTTGATTTGTTCACCTTATTACTAGGCCTTATTTATTAATATCGTTCTTTATTACATGGAAAATATATTATTCTACCTATGTGAGGGGTTAGGGAGGTTAGGTCCTATTGACGGGCAAAAATGACCATCCGTCAATTGGAAGAACAATTCTGGTCCGAGGTTGTCTAATTAACCCAAGCCATTTGGTATAACTCGTCCTGGTAGGTTTAATGGCTCCGTTGGCCAATCTAAGAATCCTAAAAGAAGCGAAATAAAAGAAAAGAAATAAATTACTAATTACTAAATACTATATATATGTACATATGCTCTAATGTGAATGTAATGGGTGTATTTAAGCAAAAGATAAATAACTCTTGTTCATATACATTATTTACAACCTGCAAGTTTTAATCTAAACTTACTAAACTCTGTGAAAATGACTGCCTCGTAAAAGCAGATAAAGAAAGCACATAAAATATTTTTGGTTTTTTCTTTATAAAACAAAACTAATAAGAACAAATGTTATGAAACAAAAACACATGGATAGTCAAAGCCAAACCATATATTCGTGTTTCAGTGATGAGTAACGATAGAAAAAAAATAAGTGATCTAACCTGTTAGTGCGTTGACGCTATGTATCCAGACATCTGCATGATTAGAGAATATGTAGCCACGTTGTCCAAGAGGGAAACCTACAATGAACCTTAAAATTGTTCCAAATAAATGCAGAACTATGTGCTAGAAATTGAATTTTAGTAACAGAATGTATGATACAAATAGTCGTTGTGATCTTATGATTTACAAGCAATTACAGTGAGATAAATCTTATTGTAAGAACTTTTCATTTAAACATTCAACAAAAAATTAAAGATAAATCTTGTATTTGAGTTGAATAAATGATCACTCTGTATATTATCTGAAGCATCAAAATGTGAACAATCTTTTAAAGAAATTATCCCAATACCATAATAAATTGTGAAGACTAAAGCTATCAACAACTATTAATTTCTCACGATAAACAAACCATAAAAGAAAACACCATTTACAGAAAGCTAAAGCCGAAATGTAAATATATGTTTTGTCCAAATTTCTGAATAAATTGTCCACCTTCAACCCCAGGCCAAGATGTCTTGATTACAAAAATTACAAGTATTTAAAGAGTTTAGAAAAGATAAACATTTTATCTTGTGGGATAAGATTAAATCTCAAAAAAGATTTGCTAATTACAAAATAGAGGGTAATAACCACTCCATATCACATGGTAACTCTCAAAACTAAAACATACTTCTTTCTGTTTACAAAAGATGTGCCAAATGAGCTTAGAAATAGTCCATATCATGAGATCACCACCAATTACTTGATATCCTAAAAACCAAAAACGAAAATAAAGGAGTTTAGATATTGTTATAACCAATAATTTCCACAAATTCGAATGAAGATAAACTGGCTACAGAATCAACTGATTATGTAGCTAGTTTTATTTTAACAACACAAATCAAATTAAATATATATAATTGAAACAAAAAATACAACTAAGGCAATCAATCAAATCTTTACCTCTTAACTGCATGCTAAATTTGATTCACAGGATCTCAGAGATAACTACTGTTGTAACACTCTCAACATTCTTTACTATTATGTTCCCAATCCTTTTCAAACGCTTTCCTTGCCTTTGAACAATGGACTTTATCCTATGATTTTCATCCTTTAATGAGTTGATCTAAGTAGTGAGGGTTTTGATTTGTAATTGAAGAGTAGGTATGTCTATGTAATACTTATCGATCCAAAACAGAGAAACTTCACTCTGTGGATCTCTGATAGATGTTTGAGGATGTCCACGGGCAAGTGTCAGAATGTCTCCACTATTGCCTATGGGTTTTTTATCAAGCTTGATATCTGGAAATCCTTGGTTGTGCTTCAGGCGGGATGGGAAATTATCTATGGAATTATAGGCCTGGCCAAGATCTGGTTTGAGGCAAGGAGGGTCTTCTTCTGCCAAGAATCTCTCGATCTAAGAATCAGAGCTCTCATGGACCTCGATCATTTTGATCGAGCTCATATGAGAGTTTGATTTATTTCATAGGCTCCTATAGATTAACCTACCTACCCTTTTATTTTTAAACCCTATATCCATGTCACCCTTAGACAGTTTGTATGAAGGCTTGTTTGTGTTTATAGCAGAGGTGTCAGGGTATGCATGTTTCTCATGGTCATGCAATTCAAAGGCTGTCAGTTCATCATCTGTTTGCTCGGGCATAGGCTCATTGAGGATGGTCATATCATAGGCTTCTTTAGATGAAGGAACTGCTCTGTCAGTGGCAGGGATTGTGGTTTCTTCCATCATGGGATTATCAACCTTTACGGGACTGGGTGTAATGAAACCATTTCGAATTAGGAAGGTGTCCCAATTATCATTTTGCAATTTTAGTTGATGAACCAACAACATCTTTATCAACCCGTGATGAAACATACTGGAATTTAAACGATGTCTCTTATACCTTTTGGCCATCTTATACAGACTTCTTAATAAATAAAAAGGCATATTCAACTGAAAACCGATGAAGTTCATCAACAAACATATATGATATAGGAAAACAAGGCCAAAGTGACCCACGCATGTGAGGAATTGTCTCAGGATTGCTAATAAACCATGCCACCGAGTTTTCAACAAGGACACATGCATACATTTATCACAACACATGATCTTCCTAGAGGTAAAGAACAAGCTCCACCATACCTCCTCTACCTTGGCGTTTTTAAACCATTTATGCCCGCTAAGTGGAAGACCTGTCGCATGACCTAAAAATTCATCGGTGACCTCGATCTAAATGTCTCCTACCTTGGCTCGGAAGCCATCAAAAGAGAGGGAAAATTCTTGGGAAGTTTGCAAGTTAAAACCTTGAAATTTCTCAAGAAATTCGAGCTAGCCTTGACCTTTAAGGTCTTCCCTTCCATCATCACATAGGAGAAAGGTTTGCGAGCCATTGGGCTCAATCCTTACGACCGAGGTCATGAGGGTTTGGAAGGTAGACATAAAAACATAGAGAGTATGAAAGGTTTATGGAACGGAGAAGACCAGAGCGAAATCTCAAAAACAAAACTCATCAATACCCTTGCGCGCATGAAAAGGGGTTCTTCAATACAAAAGGAAAGGCGTTTTGTGAAATGGGTTAATTGACATCATTTAATTTAATGGCTCCAATACTGCCGACAAGGCCACTGCTGCCAGCAGGCATCCATAGCCTCGGAATCGATGTCAATTAACCCACTTTGACGCCTCTATCTTGTCCAAGAAATTTCAATTCAAAATGAAGGATGCTAAAGATCAATATCAAAATTTATACCTGAGAAGTTTCTCTAACCTGACATCGCTTCGCTGCCAGCGGGCCCGTTCAGTGCCCCGACGAAGTTGTCTTGGCATCATGCATCCATTTACCCGCTGCCAGCAGATCTATTCAATATCTTGGTGGGTTTACAAACCCTTCCCACAACTCTTGAGAAATTTTTCACAATCTGATATAAGTTTAAAAACATTCAGAAGAGCGGGGTGATGTTGAAAATTTCATTTTTTACAAGACTTGTTATTTTCCAGCCTTTTAATTTTTGCTTGCTAACCTTCATCATGATCTGAAAATAGTTTACTAATGAAACTGATTTTCGAGGACAAGAAAACATTCTTGAGTCTCTTTCTTAAAAGCAGGGGAAACGTAAAGAGATTTTAATAATAGTCGTGTCTGCTCACAAATGCAAATGGAAACCAGAAATCAATTCTAAACAAAAAACAGCTTTAACTAGTCTACATTTTTAGGAAATCACAGCAGTTGACACTCTGACAGTCCTTGAAAGATGTTTTAAGATGAAGCATTATGTTCTCCTTCTTTGAACTAAACTGTAATATAAGCATTTTTCACCTGAAAGACAATAAAATAAAAAACGAAATAAAAAGAAAAAGTAGAAAGCAAAACAAATAAAAACAGAAAAATATGTACAAAAGGTGTATCTGGGATCTGTCAGGTGAAATACCTTTTGAGAGCTTGGCCATTCACTGGAAAGGTGTCTGGTTGTCCCTCTAAATTCTGCAGGCAGAAAGAGCTGGGACCTAGTTTTTCAATGATTAAGAAAGGTCCCAACCACAGATTTTGGAACTTGGTATGTTCCCCTTTCCCCTCATGAGATTTATCCCACTTGAGGACAAGATCACCCACCTCGAAATTCATGTCCGAGGAAGAAATCGAATCAAACTATCTTTTAAAAATACCTTGATGCTGATCTAGTTTTTCTTTCGTTTGGGCTCTTACCTCTTCTAACTTCAACAAAGCATTAATTCGACTTTCCAGGGGAGGACAATCCTCTTCCTGAACTTTCTGCGATAGTTGCAAAGAGAGAAGTAGAACATGCAGAGGGAGAATTGCCTCACTTCCGTAAACAACAAAGAAGGGGGAATTACCAACAATGGTTTTCGAAGTCACCCTATCAGCGCAGATTGCATTAAAAAGTGCGTTGTGCCAATTTTTGTGGTTTTCAGAAACTGTCCTCTTGATGATCTTGATCAGGTTTTTGTTTGTCGATTCTGCTAAACCATTTTCTTGGGGGTAGTAGCTGGCATAATATTTCAGTTTTATCCCTTTTTCTAAAGCAAAGACACTCATATCGAGGGATGAAAAATAGGAAGCATTATTGAAGAACAAACATTCAGGAATACTGAATCGAGTAGTGATGTTTGAATTAAGGAAAGATATTACATTACTGGTGTTGACCACCTTTAATAGTGTAGCCTCGTACCATCTGGTAAAATAGTCCATTGTTGTAATGATGTATTTATGTTGTTGCAAGGAGGTGGGGATAATTGGGCCGATGATGTCAAGACCCCATTGCTGAAAAGGGAAATCCACCGAGACAGGTTGCAACGGGAATGTCGCCTTCTGTACTCGTCTAGAAGCCTTTTGGCAGATTACGCATTTGCGACATAATATATGGGCATCTTTGAATAGCGTGAGCCAATAGTACCCTTCTCTTAATACTTTGTGAGCAGTAGTGTCTCCACCGAAGTGCCCACCATCTTCTCCTGCATGCAATTTAGATAACACTTTATCTGCTTCATCTCTTTCCAGACAACGCATAAGGATTTCATCAAAAAAATTGTGAAATAATATACCATTCACCAGCTGGAAAGGTGCATATTTTAGTCTTAATGCTCTTCTCTTTTTCGGATCAAGATGACGAGGAGAAGTACCATGTGTTAGATAAAACTTAATGTCATCAAACCAAAAATTAGCAGCACCTTGTGCACAATAGATTTGACTTTGATCATGTTGATTTTCAGTTAAAACATCAATTTGACTTTGTTTCTCTTCAACTGAATTGGCCACTAATTTACATAGGCCTTGGCCTCTAAAAATTTGTACAAGGGTAATCTCAAGGTCATACTCTTGTACGGATGTCATCTAGTTTTCCCGTTTTTCACCCAGTTCTTTCTGTACTAGCAAGTTTCTAACAGCAGGGTAAGGCACAATGACTTTAGTTCTAGATTTCAGTAGATATGATCGAAAATGTTTTACTGCTTTAAAAACAATGTAAGCATGTTGATCTATAGCCGGGTAATTAAGCTCCACTCCCTTGAAGGCCGAACTCATAAAGGCAATGGGAATCTAGTTGTTTTCAACGTTCTTTTGGGTCAGTATAGTGGCATAAGATTGATCAAAGGTGAATGTATAAAGAGTGAAATCTTGTGAAAAATCAAGGCTCATTAGGAAGGGAGCCTCAACTATGAATTTTTTGATGGAGTCAAAAGATTGACTTTCCTGTGGTCCCCAATGATATTGAACATCCTTTTTTATTAAGTTTTGCAATGGCCTTACTATTTCTGAGAAACTCGGGACAAACCTTATAAAAAACATTATTTGACCTAGAAAAGATTGCATAGATTTTTTGGAAGAGGGGGGAGGAAGCTTGGAAATGACTTGAGTTCTTTCGGGATCAATGATCATCCCTTCATTGGATACTATGAATCCGAGCATCTTGCCTTGTTCCACTACAAAGACAGATTTCTTAGGATTTAGAGAGATGTCGTACTTGCGGCATCGTTGTAAAACATATTTCAAATGGGATAAGTGATCCCCCTTATATTTGGAGAAAACAATGACGTCATTGAGAAAGACCACTACAGATTGATTGATTAGATAAAAAAAAACGATATCCATTTCTCTTTGGAAAGCATCCCCGACATTTATAAGCCCAAAAGGCATCTTTTTATAGGCGTAGGTATCCCATGGAGTACGGAAAGTGGTTTTCAACTGGTGTGGGGGAGACATGAGGACCTGGTTGTACCCTGAAAAACTGTCTAGTAGTGACCATCTTTCAGAACCGGATACCTGCTGGAGAATTTTTTCCATCGGAGGAACAGGATAATTGTCTTTGTCAGACGCTCAGTTTAAGTTTCAAAAATCGACACAAAGTCGAATTTCACCACTTTTCTTCCTCACAAGGACAAGGTTAGATACCCACTATGTGTGTCTTACTGGAAAGATTATCTTTGCATTCAATAGTTTGTTTAGTTCTTTCTTGACCGTTGGTTTGAGTTTGGGGTGCATCTTTCTCAGCTTCTGTTGAAAAGGTTGAGTCTGGGGTTTCATGGGGATGATGTGTTGTATAATGTTAGGGTCAAATTTTTTTAAATAATTGCATTTCCAAGAAAAGACATCCTTAAATTCTTTAAACAGTTTTATAAAGGATAATTTTTCTTGCTCGGAACATCTCGTTCCCAGATTGATGTATTGTGGATTATCTTTAGTTCCCAAATTTACTTTTTCATGGGTCAAAGAAGAACTATTCATTTTACAATTTACCGATTTCTTGAATTTGTCATGCAAATCATAAAAATTTTCTAACCTTAACATATATTTCAGGATAGAATTTACCATATCTTATGTTGATTCGGGAGACCTCGGGTCCGATATTACCATCAAATTGTGGAGGTCTTCGTCGTGGGTGCCCTCATCGATAACCGCACCTTGGAAAGTGCCTTCCATGTGCAGGAAACTGATGATCTATTGATCATCATCGAACACTCTCCAGTTAGTGATGTTATCTGGGACTGATGGTCTGAATAACAACTCAATCGAAAATGCATTCGGAGAAAGACCTTCTGCGGGGAAAAGTTTGGAAGCGACGTTAGCTAACAAGTCAGCCTCAGAATTGTTTAATCTTGGAATAGATTTGATGTTAAATGTGGAAAATTTGTGCATTAGATTTCATACCTCGGCTTGATAACTTTTCAGGTGTGGTGATAGGCAATGAATGGAATTTATCACCTGTCTGACCACAATTTTCGAATCACCGAATACCATTAAGCTATGTACTTTCAAATCCATTGCCTTTCTGAGTCCTTGCAGAAGTGCCTCGTATTTAGCAGTGTTGTTTGTGCATTCAAATTCTAATCGGCAAGCGATCAAAGTTTTGTTACCTGTTGGGTCAATGAGCACACATCCGGCACCAGCTCCTTCTTTAGATTTGGATCCATCGAAGTAGAGAGACCATATGTGAGCTTCATCGGCCGTATTAGGCACATTAGGTAGAACTGTCGACTATGTGCATGTCACGAGCTTCGACTGTTGTTTTGGGTCAATGATGATGGAAGTTTCTGCCATGAAGTTATCGAAAAAGGTGTTCATTCCCTGCATTTCGAGTGGATTAGTGGAAGCAGTAAATGGTTCATTTGCGCCATTTAAATTGGTAACGGTGTGCTTGAGGTAACGCTCACGATTAATCCTGATTTTGTTAGGCTTTCCATTCTCTAGAAGCCACAAATGGGACTAGTCTGTCGCAAAGTAGCCATGCAACTGTTCAGACCAATCCTTGCTTAAAAATAAACCATATACTTCAGGGATGTCAACGGAAATGATATCAATAATCTGGTGAACCTTAGGATTAGAGGATAGGCTAACAAGGACATTTTTTAATTCACCTATTACCTTAACATTGGTCCGATCGAGATGAATACTTTTCAGACTGGAGGGTTGAACTTCAGCATTGATTTTTTGGAAAAACAGACCAAGGCATCACATTTGATGATGCGTCAGAATCTACCATGTAGTTATGTACATTTCTATTGAAAATTTCAAAAGTCAATAAAAAAGGTGGGACATTTTTGCAAGTATTAATAGCAGAACTTTGTTGGTTTTTAGTTGTTGTCCCTGAAATTACTTTATCTACATTTGATACACTTTTTACAGCAAGGTCTCTTTTATCCGAGGGTTCTGGTGTTGTTTTAATAGGGACCTTTTGAGGTGTTTTAGGACTGATTTCTGCAATTTTCTTGCTATTCAGATTGTTGTTTTTGTTGTTTTCTACAATGTTCTGAAGAATTTTCTGCACAAGAAAAGGAAATTTCAATAGTTCATAAACAAAAATATTGGTTATAAGTTTCTTTAGGTCTTAAATCAAATCATATTCTAAACTTGGGGTTGTTGAATTCTGTTTGGTTTCAGTTTTCTTAAATTTTTTTTTAGGCGCATTAGTTCCAATTTCATAAGAGGGTTTATTCTGAGTTTTACCTTTGGTATTGTAAGGATGGAAAGTTTCGAAATTATCTTGAAAGATACTGTCGGAAAAATGCCCGAAAATATTGGGAGATGATTCATCTTCTTCGATTGTTTCTTCTTCAACCACATCTTCAGAAATCTCAGGGGGAACTAAGTTATCATGTGCTTCAAGGATTGTATGTATAGCATACTGTAGGTTTTCGAGATTCAGACCTTCAGGGTTTGGGTTTGGTCAGTTTGAGGGAAATTTTTTTCTAAAAGGGGGTTTGCAAGTCCCTTTGCTTAAAGATGCTTCTTCAGCTGATCTCCTTAAGTCTACGACTTGATTTGACAATTTTTGGATGACCTTTTGTAAACTTTCCAGATATGAACTCTTTGATTGAGTTTTGGTTTGGGGAGGTCTAGGAAGAATTTCTATCTTCTTCTTAGAAGATAGGGTAATCTCTATCTCGTTTCTAAGATTATCTTTTAGGCTTAGAATATCTTTCTCGATTTGGCTTGCCTCCTCGAAGGTTTCCAATAATGTTGCCTTCTTAGACCTTTTAACCCAAATTTCTATATTATGGTGTAGGGATTTGGTGTAATATGCGACAATAAGATTTTCAGCGGGCATTGAATCAACAGGGATTCGATTTTTTAATGTGAGGAACCTTTGATTAAAATATTTTATTTTTTCCTTAGGGTTCATCTTTAAACTAGAGAGTTCCATGACTAAGACTTCGGGAGATATATCATCTCTGAATTTCTCAAGGAAACAAGACTCGAATTTTTCCCAAGATACAATGGTGTGGGGTTGTTGAGAAAAATACCACGTAGAGGCATTGCCTTCAAACGTATAAGGAAAAAGTCTACATACTACATCTTCATGTTCTACGCTTCGGAGTCTAATGGCTAGCATGAATTTCTTTATGTGATCCTCAGAGATTTGCTTAGAGTTTGGATCAAATTTAGGTAGCCATTTCTCTAGATGTTTAGGCAAAGGGTGTTGGGGTCCAGGTATGGCCACACCATCCTGATCGAGCCAGGGTCTGGTGAGATTGTTTGGATTTTCTATGGGCGTAGGTGGTGTCGAAGGCTAAGATGAAGAACTGTCTTCGTCGGATGACTCTTCTCCTGAAGAAGAAGGAGATGAATGAGGTGGTGAAGGTGGGATGCCAGATCCTCCAACTGCAGGAGTGGGGATGTGACCTGGATCTGTGGGGTTTGGGGAAAAACTAGTGCCTTCAAGTTGCTCTCTGATATCAGATAAATCTAAAGGTTGATTCAGTGGCTGACCAGGTTGTCTGATACGGGCCAAAGCATCGTGTTTCCTTAGAAGTGACTGACGAACAATTTCTTGTATGTCAGACCCTTGAGGGTTTGGTGTTACTGGCTCAACGGTAATCTGTAGATTTTCGTTTGAGGTAGTTGTTGTTTGAGAGCTAACATTGTTTTCGGAATGGCTCCTTGTTACTATAGGGGAGCGGGTGTGTGGGGGAGGAGTCTTGCAACTTCAACGTTCCATCAATCGTGTCCAGGCCCTCCTTCTAGCGCCATTTGTTGATGGATGAAAATGACCATCCGTCAATTGGAAGAACGAGTCTGATCTGAGGTTGTCTAAGTAACCCAATCCATTTGGTATAACTCTTCCTAACGGGTTTAATGGCTCCGTTGGCCAATCTAAGAATCCTAAAAGAAGTGAAATAAAAGAAAAGACATAAATTACTAATTACTAAATACTATATATATATATATGTACATATGCTCTAATGTGAATGTAATGGGCGTATTTAAGCAAAAGATAAATAAATTTCGTTCATATACATTATTTACAAGCTGCAAGTTTTAATCTAAACTTACTAAACTCTATGAAAATGACTGCCTCGTAAAAGAAGATAAAGAAATCACATAAAATATTTTGGGTTTTTTCTTTATAAATCAAAACTAATAAGAACAAATGTTATGAAACAAAAACACATGGATAGTCAAAGCCAAACCATATATCTGTATTTCAGTGATGAGTAACGATAGAAAAAAAATAAGTGATCTAACCTGTTAGTGAGTTGACACTATGTATCCAGACATCTGCACGATTAGAAAATATCCGGACACATTGTCCAAGAGGGAAACCTACAATGAACCTTAAAATTGTTCCGAATAAATGTGGAACAATGTGCTAGAAATTGAATTTTAGTAACAGAATGTATGATACAAATAGTCATTGTGATCTTCTGATTTACAAGCAATTGCAGTGAGATAAATCTTATTGTAAGAAATTTGCATTTAAACATTCAACGAAAAATTAAAGATAAATCTTGTATTTGAGCTGAATAAATGATCACTCTGTATATTATCTAAAGCATCAAAATGTGAACAGTCTTTTAAAGTAATTATCCCAATACCATAACAAATTGTGAAGACTAAATCTATCTGTTGTGCTACTTATATGTTTAGTATAATGCACTCATTAGTTATCAATCTGGGATTCGTAATCAACAGAGTTACAAGACACCAGTAAGAAAGGTAATTTCTAATGTCACAAGTATAGAATTAAACTAGATTATGCATGTTGGAAATAAATCAAAATAGAAAACTGCAATGCACTTTGGTTGTCTTTCACAGAGAGGCTATCCACTCCATTATGGCACATGCAAGTATGAGATGGAGTTGGTTTGATAGATCAACTCTGTTATCTGACCCAGAAAACTAACTATGCAATCCACACTTCTGAAAAGGAAATCATACATCAATCATCAAGACATAGCATGGGTAGTTCAATAGTCAATATACTGAGTATGTTGTGGTTCACAATGTGTTGTTGTGGACTTCACTAGTTCTCCTTCAAGTATGTCTGACCACTGTTGCCAACATTCATGTCTAAAAACCAAATTCATAAAAACAAAGCATATGCAAAAACAGAGCAAGTAAATATCTCTAAACAATTATATAATGGAAATCCTAGTCTAAGCGATACTGCTATCATCTAACAGAGTTAAAGCTTCAGCTGATTTAATGTTTACATTACTGAAAATAAATACTAATGATAATCTACGAAGATGCTGACCTTTGTTGGGCGGTGGGCCCTTGCCGCTTCAACATGTCATCTATTGAAGTCTACAGGAGACTTGTCTTCAACCCACACATTACTCTCACTCATATCTCAAAACATAACATCAAACTTTTATTAACAACCCAACTCATATTCAGTCATAGACAATCAAGACATGGAGATAAATGGCGTTCTTCTATTAGTCTTTACTCAGAATATGTTCTTCAATATCATACGGTGTTTCACATGCTGGTAATATGCTAACTCTCCTACACTTCCACCATCCTTGCCATGACTATTTAATAGTCTTAGTCGTGAAACACAAGGAGGTGAAATGATTTGCAAATCAGTCAAATGTTTAAATTTAATTATTCGGTTACATCTTTTAGCTTCATCCTCATGACACGAAGTGCATGAGGATGAGGCAATCAACAAACTATTCTAACATAGCCTTGCTAAAGAAAATAAACATCCCCCAATTGTCTTGGGTGATCTGGAGATAAACTTGGTACATTCGATTCTCTATATTGGTATCGGATGGCGACAGGTAGATGGTACCAGATCACAACAATGCGCAAATGGTGGTACCGGATCACGACAGTCCATGGCCGTTGGTACCGGATCGCAACAGATGAGATTTTAGTACCGGATGCGTTTGGTACCGGATTCGGACAGTGGAAGTCTTGGTGTGCAGGTACCGGATAGTTGAGCTGGTACAGGAACGCTGGATATCTAGAGGTCAAATATTTATACATGGTAAATTGAAGCATTAGTACATGAAATATTTAATTCCTTAACTCTATAAACCACAAAATGGATGAATTAACCATACTTTACCTTATGACCTTATCATTGGCTAATGGTAGCATTCTTTTCATTCACCCAAGCTCTAGGTAGGCCAAAAAGGTATAAATGAAGAGTATAATAGGGTAATGGGGATGTCAATTTTGGGTCTCAACATTCCCCCATCCCAAAATCATTGCATGTCCTCATGCAACTGGAAACAAACCCAAAATTTTCAAAACTTGACACTGTGTTCTTTACTTTGGTGGATCAATGATGTTGATGGTTGAAGCCTCTTCTTTCAGCTCCATTTTGATGACCCTAACATATTGTAGGAGTCGTAATACCTTCTTGAGCTTGTTAGCAGTCTCTTCATGGTCATCTTGAAGTTGTTGGTTGGTTTCTTTCAATTGCTCATTTTCCTTTTTGATATACCTGTCCAAGAGTTGGTATTCCTTCACTTCTTGCTTGAATTCTTGATTTTGTTTTTGAAATTCCCCAATCTTTTTCTTCATTTGTTCTTTTGTCAAGGTCTTTGTTGATTCCATCATTACTGGTTGGATCCACTCCCTTTCCTCGACTTCCTCCCTCATCCCACATAAAGTAGTAGTGGCTTGCTCCTCGGTCAAACTAGGGATGTCATCTTAGACTGATAAATCCTCAGAAGGGGAGGTAAGATCGATTGGATCTTCCTGTGTATGAGGGCTGACTATTGTTTTTCCTTTCTTTTCCATACTCCTTGTGGTTCTTTTACAAGGAGGTATTAGATCAGGGATGTTCACAGGCTTCCTTTTCTTCTTTTCTAATTGTGAAATGGTGACAGGGGGTTGTGCCACAGACTGTTTACTTTTAGTTTCTGAGCTATGCTTCCCTTTCTTCATCATTTTTGTCGGATGGCCCTCTTTCTCAACTGCCACTGTTGAAGTCTCCTCTCCTAATATTTTTTTTACCTTTTGATTTAGATCTTTTAAAAGTTTTATTGACTATGGAAGAGGACCCTACTTTTTCATGTTGGCTCACTGCCCTAGATGATGGTGGAGTTGTCTTATCCTTCTTGCCCTTTTGTTTTTGAGGTTCCTTATTTTTCTTTGGAGCATGTTGGGTTTCCTCCATAGGTTTATTTTCTATGGGAAGGTGTTGAGTGATAAGGGTTTTCCAACCAATCCTCTGTTTCCTAAGTTCATATAAAACTAGCATTTTAATGAGACCTTGATGGTAAATGCTAGTCTTCTCTGTTTTGGATATGGATTTAATACCTCTTACCATTTTGTTCAAACTCATCCATAGAAAATATGGGAAATCGATTTTAGGGCCTCCTTCAAAATGTAATAGAAGCCTAAGATGATATATGAAGGTCACAACATACCTTCCCTCACAAGTGATAAATCGTTGAAGACTAGTAATCATTGGATGAAATTCTTCCTTGATGTAGTTCCTCGGGATCCCCTTTTTCCAGTCAGGGTGTTGATGATATTCTTTCAAGAATCGTTGGCACATTTCTTTGTTGATTCCTACACCTTTGAAGTATTTGTCTCCTCTGCTAGGTAGTCCTGTGACCTCCCTTAAGGTTTCTTTGTTGATTATTAGTTGTAGATTGTCTATATGTACAATCTCTCCATCGTAACTCTGAATAAATTCGTGCGATATCTTCTTGTGCTAGCCTGTGAATTTTTCCAGAAATGGCATCCATCCCGATCTAGCATATTTTTCTTGACATAATTGGAACTCCTCGGTTTCCCTATAAATTTGGAAGACCGGTTCGTGTCTACTAACGACCATCATTATAAGTTGTGAGAAAAGGATCGGGCTGTAGCACAAGGGTTTGGTCAATTGATGAGGTAAGGGTTTGGTACAGGAAAGGAGTAGGCTTGGGACTAGAGAAAGCTCACAACAAGGGGGAATATGGTGATGTTGTTGGTAATTTGAATGGTAAGTTTAAGTAAGGATGTCGTAAGGACAAATTATGACCAGGTGAGGCTTATCTAGATGGATTTGCCACCAGATAAGCCATTTCATTTCTACCCATTACTGTAATGATGAGGACAAGACGTTGGATGTTCAAGGAATCATTTTGGGATAGGTGATTGGACGTTCGGGTGGTGAATTTGATGTTAGATCATGGTTCATGATATAAGATAGGTTTGTGAATTGTTTAAGGACGAAATAAATTTGTGGCTTATCATTGCTATACATGCTTCATATTTTGATATGATTTTCCCTTAACCATGTTCAAGAGCTATGAGAGGATTGATTTGGTTTAGGTGTAAGGGTATGAGGGGTAGGCGCATGGGTTTAATACTAAAGTCATAAGATCTAGTATATATTTTCGTACTTATTGTGGTTTTATGAGAATAGGAAAATAAATACCATGTTACCTTTGCTTTTACATGTGTATGATTAATACCCATAGCATGTGCGACTGATTGTAAATTGTCAGAATTTATCCCTTTAGACTGAAGTTTCTTGAAAACTTGGTACGGGAATATCATGTACTTCTTTTATTCTATGCTTATCTTCTTTTGTGTTTGGTTCTGCAGGGTGATCATGTGAGTCTGAAAAAGAGTTCTGAAGGGGCTCTTTGACCTTCCCCCATGCCGAAGATGTTGTATATCTGTATGCAAGAAGATTCAACATTTTATATCATAATGGAGAAAAGATGATAAGAGCAAAATAAACCAATCAAATTCCGAAAGTACATTTATCACCTAGCATATGATCTAATACCTAAAAAGTGAAATTGCCCTTCTTTTGATGAATTATTGACAAAGGTAGCATTCAACAGTGAAACAGGGAATGTTTATATGTTTGCCAAAAGAACAGATCCCACCTAACTAGCTTCAGAGATTTACTATCATTGGATGTTTATAGATAAAATTCATAGGATAAGTAGATTAGACTCCCTAGTTAGGGCTCCACTCTTAAGAAGTTTCCTTCTTAGGTAATGTAGGCTTTAGATGCTAGACCGATAAGTTGACTTAGGGTGATTCTCAAATGGACATTTTCTTGAAGTAATTATGTTGTTGATTAATCTGGAGTTTGTATCTCATGAAAGCCAATAGTGACCTTTGATCTTTTTGTTTTGGATGACAAAAGTGAATTTTTCAATCAGACAAGTATAAATGAGACATTTCTCAACCAGAACCCACTGCCAGCAAGCCTGTTCAGTACTCTGGCGGGGTAGTTGTGATAATTAGTGAGAGGTGCCTTCCCCGGGTAGAATGCCCCATTGCCAACAGGCATGTTCAGTACCCTGATGGGTTTGCCTAGTCATACCACAGACCGGTACTCGCTACCAGTAGACTTGTTCAGTATCCTAGCGGGTTAATCTCTTAAACCTTTTTTCCATCAGAGGCTTCTTGTCCATAGTCACCTATTTTGGTTTTTATTAAAGAGTGCTTTGCATAGTGACAGGGGAGGCTCGTCTGAAAACATTTTTACAAGCTGGGATGGTATTGGGTTGGAAGGCATATACTCTTCTTTTGGATGTCTTTTAAAGATTTGTCTGAAGGAAAAATAAACTTTTATGCACATTATTTTCTTTAGAGTGATCAAGGTGTATAATTTTGTCTGAATTTGTCCATAAGAGAATGACCTAAAGTTTCCTTAGGGTACTGGTACATCCTCTTCCATAAAAGTTTTGGTAGTGTGCCCATGGTAGAGAGTGTTCATATACTCATATGTTACTCTTTAATAAGATAATCCAATGAATACTATTGAAGTCTGGTTAGGGTGAGATAGTTACTTATAGGCTAATATATTTTTTCCTTTAAATCATGCTAAAATACTGGGTAAAGGAAACTTCTAGTCTTTGAAGCAGATTATGGTTCTTTTGAGAAATCATAGGTAAGGATTGTGTCCCTCTTTTATTTTATTTTTAAGCAACATAACCAAAAGAAATTAAAATACTTCTTAGCAACAGAACCAAAAGAAATTTAAATACTTCCCTTTAGTTGTCAACAGAACCAAAAGAAATTATTTCTTCATAAGGGCTGTCATTTGATACTGCATTCAGCTTCTTGGTTCCAGCTTAAGTGGTTGTTTGCATGGATTCGTACTTCAGATTAATTGACATAAGATTTTGAAGTATGCGTAGTATGCTTTATCAATTAGGTAATATGTCTTGATAGTATTGTAGAAGGACAGACTTCTGGTACTGGACTGCTGGTACCGGACCAGAACAGGATTTCTGGTACCGAAGAAGAACAGAATATTGTTGATGCCTACAAACTGGTTTTTAGCAAATCCGTGAAGGATCAAATAAATTATAGAAATTTACATACAAAAAAAAGAAAAGAAATTGCGAAAGTAAAACAAAAGGGGGTAAGAATCTCTTGTTACCTTCAACTTATTAAAAAAATTCGATCCACACCTATGTACAAAAATTTCAAATAAACCAATCAATCAATGTGGATTAGTAGGAGGGTCTCCTTCCTTACTAATAATCTGCATATCTGAATTCTATAGTATACGAGTCAGGAATTCTTCTTTTGACAGAGGTTTGTTGTAAACTCGCAACCTGTGACCATTCACAAGTAGTGGTGTCTATTGTTCATCAATTTTCTTTATCCTGATTGAACCATTATCGTAGATAGTGTCAATTTCGTAAGGTCCCATCCAACGGGTAGTTAACTTACCTTTAAAGTTATTGAATCTGCTGTCATACAATAGGGCCCAATATCCATGTTGAAATTTTTTCTTATTGAGATACTTGTCATGCCATTTTGTTCTCTGTTCTTGAATGAGGGTAGTTCTTTGAAGTGCTTCCTGCCTGGTTTCATCCAATTCATTAAGCTGCAAGAGTCTTTGTTGTTCGGCTTCATCCAAGTTCATGCCAACTTGTACTGCAGTCCTGAAGGTTTTGATCTGGAATTCTATGGGAAGAAGCACCTGCTTCTCATACACTGACTCATAGGGTGTATGTCCTGTTGTATTCCTCCAGGTGATTCTATAATCCCATAAGGCTTCTAATAATCTATCAGCCCAATCCTTATGGTACAGTTGTACTATTTTGGTAAGAATGGACTCAATAACTTTGTTGGTAGATTCTACTTGTCCATTTGCCTATGGATGGTAGGGTGTAGATTTCCTGTGTTTGATTTGGTACTGTTCTATAACATCTTTGACTAGATGAGAGGTAAATTGAGTTCCTTGATCAGTCACAATTTCTCGCAGTACACCAAATCTAGTAAAGATATCATTAAAAAGGAAATCTACCACTGATTGTTCACTTACAGCTGGTAAATCTTTTTCTTCAACCCATTTAGTCACATAGTCAGTGCATACAAGTATATACTTTTTCTTTTTAGATGCAGGGTTAATGGGCCCTACAAAATCTAATGCCCATTTCTCAAATGGTTCAATAACTACTTGGGCTTGAAGTGGCATTTTCTCTCATGCAGTAGGCCTACCCATTCGTTGGCATTCATCACAATTGGATACATAGGTTTTAGCATCTCTGAAAATATGGGGCCAGTAGTAACCAGATTGCAGAACTTTGTAAGCAGTCCTCTTGTTTTCGAAGTGTCCTCCACAAGGACCATCATGGCAGGCTTGCAAAATATCATGAATTTCATCTTCCCTTACACATCTCCTGATCACCAAATCTGGTCCTGTTTTGTAGAGGCAATCATCGTGCCACATGTAATTTGCACTTAGTTGAATTACTTTCTGTTTTTCTCTAGGAGACAATTTCTGAGGCATCTTCCCTGTCACAAGATAATTAGCGACATCTCCATACCACAGAGTGAATGTAGAAATAGCAAATAAATTTTCATCAGGAAAGTTATCTTCTACTGGTGCATTATCTCCCAGATGAATCATTCTAGATAAGAAATCAGCCACAAGATTATCTTTACCAGGTCTATCAATAATGTTGATATTAAACTCTTGTAATAGTAAGAGCTATCGTGTAACTCTAGGATTTGTTATAGGTTTGTTCATTAAAAATTTGATGGTTGAATGATCAATGTGTAGAAAAGCTGGATATCCTGTAATATAGTGTCTAAATTTATTGATAGCATGGACTACAACTAGCAATTCTTTTTCTGTGACCGTATAATTAACTTCAGTTGGCGACAGATTCTTACTAATGAAGTAAATAGCATAGGGCATTTGATTTTCTCTTTGTCCAAGGACTTCCCCAAGGGCTGTGTCTGAGGCATCGGTACAAATATGAAAAGGAAGGGACCAATTTGTTCCTCTTAACACAGGGGTAGTTGATAATTTCTGTTTTAGAATTTCGAAAGATATTTGGCATTCATCATCCCACTTAAATTCGGCTTCTTTAGATAATAATTTGAATAAAGGGGTAGCTAGGCTTGTAAAATTCAGAATGAATCTTCTATAGTAGCCAGCATGTCCTAAAAATCTATAGACTTCCTTTTGTGAGGAAGGTATTATGATTTGTGTGATGATATAAATCTTTTCTGGATCAACTCTCATTCCAGAACCGGAAATGTGATGTCCCAAAACAATACCTTCAGTGAGCATCATTTTTTATTTTTCATTACTTAAGGAAAGGTTTGTTTCCTTACACCTAATCAAGACTTTTTCTAGACTGGTCAATGCTTCCTGGAAGTCTTGTCCATGGACTGTAAAGTCATCCATGTAGACTTCCACACAACCATTGGTCAAGTCAGAGAAAATGGTTAGGACAGCTCTTTGAAAAGTGGCTAGGGCATTGCAAAGTCTAAAAGGGAGCACCCTATAAGCATATGTGTTCCAAGGGCAAGTGAAAGTGGTCTTCTCCTGGTCTTCGGGTGCTATTTGTATCTGGTTGTAACCACTAAACCCATCCAAGAATGAAAAATACTTCTTTTCGGACAGGGTATCCAGCACCTAATCGATCAATGGTAAGGGAAAATAATCCCTATGGGTGGCTTTGTTTAACTCCCGGAAGTCTACACATATCTTCCACTTACCATTTTTCTTGGTAACTATGACAAGTGGAGATACCCATTGACTATCTGAAATGGGGTATATGAGATTGGCTCGAAGGAGTTTTTGCAATTCCTCTTTTACAATATCTTTAAGGGCTGGATTCATCCTTCGCTGAGGCTGTCTAACTAGTTTGATTTGGTCATTAATGTAGATATGATGTGTGCATGTGTCAGGGTGAATGCCTTTCATGTCTGCATAATCCCATGCAAAGGCATCAAATTGTCTTTGGAGCATTTCAATCAGTTGTGTCTTTTGTTTTGGTTCCAAACTAGAGTTGATGTACAACGGTTTTCCTGGGATAATCTCAACAAGTTCAGTAGTTTCTTCCTTATCTGAGGAGGCTGGTGATAAAGTGTATAATTGAGTGATATCAGGGTGCCAAGTTTGTTGAAATTCAGAACTAAAAATATGTGACAATTCTGCAAAAGATCTTAGGTATTCAATGCAATTTGTGTCAGCCAAAAATAAGCTTAAGACTTGTTCATCTGATTGTTCTTGTATTCCTCTTACTTGTTCAAGTGTTAACAGAGATCTAATGCAATCTTCCTCTCCATAAGGGTTTCTAACCAAATAGGTATTTCCTGTGCCGGTTGGGCAGGAAAGAAGAGGAAAAGTTTTTGGCTATGTGTGCCATTGGATATAGTCATCTCACCAGACTGACAGTTGATAAAGGCATCTGATGTGGCCAGCCAAGGGTGACCAAGAACCACAAGGTGTCTTGGTTTGGAGGATGATTTTGAATAGATAACTAAAAAGTCTACTGGATATTTCCAAGAAGCTAGAGTGACTGTGACATCATCTTGACTTCCTGCAAGGCTAATGACTGACTTATCTGCCAACTCGATCATGGTTTGGGTTGGTCTTAACTAGTTGATTTGGATCTTTTTCATAGTGTCAAAAGGAAGTACATTAATAGCTACTCCCAAATCAATGATTGTGTTTGGTAGAGAAATGCCATTAATTTCGACAGTGACTACTGGATTTCCAGGGTCATTATATTTGTATGGCATTTCAGAAATAAATTCAGATAATTGTCCCACTACCTGAACAAGGGGAGGTTCCTTCTTCTTCCTTCCTAGTTTCTTAATGCAAATATCCCTTATGATTTTGGCATATATAGGGATATCCTTAATGGCTTGCAACAAAGGTATTTTTATGCACACGTTTTGTAATTCATCTTCTATATCTCTGTGCAAGGGTGGGTCAAGTTTCTTCACTAATAGTCTTTCGGGGTAAGGTGGGAGATTAATTTGTTGGGGTACTCGTACATACTGAGAAGTGATTGGAATAGGAGTAGAGGCCTCTTCTTCTGCTGGGGTGGTTTGATTGTTTTTTTCCTCAGAATGATTATCATTTTCTTCCTGAATTATTACTGTAGGATCTGATTGGTTTACAACTTTCCCTGATCTTAGTTGAATTTCATAGGTGGGGAAGGTTTGAACTTCTGTATTCTGCACAGGGTGGGTGGGTCGATTATTGGGGTTAGGGATTGGTTGGGCAGGGATTGTTGTTGGTCTTGGAGGATTGTGGGCATCTTGGTTTTGTGGTTGTTGTTTGGCATTTATAGATACTTGCTGTTGCTGATTAGGGTTCAAGGGGGTTGTAAAGTGTTGTTGTACATGAGGTGGGAGTAAGGCTTGCATCTGTGGTGGATTGAATCCAGGTAGTAATTGGGAAATGTTTGCAAGGTACTGTGGATATGTAGGGTAAGAGGGATTTCCATACATAGGTCCCCTGCAACCTTGTTTCCAAGGTTGAGTTTGTTGAGGTGTCCATTGTGGATAGGTCACTGGGGAAGGACCCCATTGTTGTTGTTGATATTGTGTATTAGGATCATAAAATGTATTGGGATTTTGGGCTCTCCAAGGTCTTCTAGAAGGGTATGGTTGTTCTTGTGAGGCTCCTCCTCCCCTATACATAGCTTGTAGCTCAAGAAAGGCTGTACACTCAGATGTGGGGTGTTCTAGTGTACACAAACCATAGATTTCTATGACCTTTAATGGGCATTCTTTCTCGCTATTGTGCTTCTTTCAACATCTATGAAAAAATATTGCTAAAGCATCTTCTTCTTGTTTCTTTTTCAGTTTCAGAGTATCTAACTGGTTACTTATTGTGCTCAAGATGTCTGTTTTAAAGTTCTCCAATAAGTTTCCTAATTCAGTTCTGATGACAGTCCCTGAGCTTTGTTTTGTATTTATGCTAAAAGGATCTCTTGGTCCTTTGCCTGTTTTAGCTTGTCCTCTTGAGTATCTCCTACAGTAATATGCAATTTCTGAAAAAGGTTTTTGGTGTACATCTCCTGAACTCAACATGTTTAAAACTTCTATGAAATCATCTCTAAGACCTTTCAAGAATACAGTTCTTACTACAGTTGCATCTGTGGTGAATAGTTTTGACTTTTGATAGTTGTATAAGAACCTTTCTAAGTAGTCTTCAGGGCTTTCATCTTTTGTTTGCTGCATTTTAAAAATGTCATTTTTAACATTATCCTTACAATAGTCTTGGTATTTTCGTAAAAATGTGTCTTTCATTTGATCCCAAGAAAGGATTGTATTTTCTCCTAAGCTCATGAACCATCTTAAGGCTGAATCTTTCATTGTAGTAGGAAAAAGCTTAAGTTTTTGGGCATCATCTGAGTAGTTATAGCTTCTGCATAATATGTCAAACTCGAATAAAAATAAATCTAGGTCTTCAGTTGACATACCTCTGAAAGTGGGTAACGATGATAGTGGGATATTCTTCATGCTGATGTTTATGGAAATATCCAATATTGGAAACCCAAAAGTATCAGTCTTTGTGGCTGCATTTTCTTCTTCTTCTGCCATTCTACTGATGGATGATTCAGAAACTGGATTTTATGTGTCTCCTAAATGTTCAGCAGACTCACGTTTTGCCTGTCCCAATACTGATTCTTTCGTTTTAGGCTCTCCTTCTGGAGCCTCACTAGCTCCCCTTGAATTTTCTATTGGTGGAATTTTTCCTGCACCAGTGTCAGTTTGAATAGTGGGGGGGGGGTTTAATTTTTGGAGCTTACAAATCTACCCTTGTTATCTCTATATCTATGGATAATATGGAAATTTGATACTTTAACTGAATTGAAATCCTAATTCTATCTAGAAGGTAAGAAGGCAACTTGGCTTCGAAGAACCCCACTCTAGTGGCCGTGTGGCTCTTCATTCACGTCTTAAACGTTTTATCCTCCTCCCTCAAGCAGCCTTAAACAAAATGTATACAAATAATCTAGGCTAAAAATCACTTCCTACCATTTGCAACTCCCCGGCAACGACGCCAAAATGTTGTGTTGCTTATATGTTTAGTATAATGCACTCATTAATTATCAATCCGAGATTCCTAATCAACAGAGTTACAAGACACCAGTAAGAAAGGTAATTTCTAATGTCACGAGTATAGAATTAAACTAGATTATGCATGCTGGAAATAAATCAAAATAGCAAACTATAATGCACTTTGGTTGTCTTTCACAGAGAGGCTATCCACTCCATTATGGCACATGCAAGTATGAGATGGAGTTGGTTTGACAGATCAACTCTGCTATCTGACCCAGAAAACTAACTATGCAATCCACACTTCTAAAAAGGAAATCATACATCAATCATCAAGACATAGCATGGGTAGTTCAATACTCAATATATTGAGTATGATGTGGTTCACAATGTGTTGTTGTGGAATTCACTAGTTCTCCTTCAAATATGTCTGACCACTGCTTCCAACATTCATGTCTAAAAACCAAATTCATAAAAACAGAGCATATGAAAAAACAGAGCAAGTAAAGATCTCTAAACAATTATATAATGGAAATCCTAGTCTAAGCGGTACTGCTATCATCTAACATAGTTAAAGCTTCAGCTGATTTAATGTTTACACTACTGAAAATAAATACTAATGCTAATCTAAAAAGATGTTGAACTTTGTTGGGTAGTGGGCCCTTGCCACTTCAACAGGTCAGCTACTGAAGTCTACAGGAGGCTTGTTTTCAACCCACACATTACTCTCACTCAAATCTCAAAACATAACATCAAACTTTTATTAACAACTCAACTCATATTCAATCATAGACAATCAAGACATGGAGATAAATGGCGTTCTTCTATTAGTCTTCACTCAGAATATGTTCTGCAATATCATACGTTGTTTCACATGCTGGTAATATGCTAACTCTCCTACACTTCCACCATCCTTGCCACGACTATTTAATAGTCTTAGTTGTGAAACACAAGGAGGTGAAATGATTTGAAAATCAGTCAAATGTTTAAATTTAATTATTCGGTTACATCTTTTAGCTTCATCCTCATGACACAAAGTGCATGAGGATGAGGCAATCAACAAACTATTCTAACATAGCCTTGCTAAAGCAAATAAACATCCACCAATTGTCTTGGGAGATCTGGAGCTAAACTTGGTACATTCAGTTCTCTATATTGGTACCAGATCGTGATAGGTAGATGGTATCGGATCACAACAGTGTGCAAATGGTGGTATTGGATCACGACAGTCCACGGCCGTTGGTACCGAATCGCAACAAATGAGATTTTAGTACCGGATGCATTTGGTACCGGATTCGGACAGTGGCAGTCTTGGTGCGCAGGTACCGGATAGCTAAGCTGGTACAGGAACGCTGGATATCTAGAGGTCAAAGATTTATCCATGGTAAATTGAAGCATTAGTACATGAAATATTTAATTCCTTAACTCTATAAACCACAAAATGCATGAATTAACCATACTTTACCTTATGACCTTATCATTGGCTAATGGTAGCATTCTTGTCATTCACCCAAGCTCTAGGTAGGCCAAAAAGGTATAAATGAAGAGTACAATAGGGTAATGGGGATGTCAATTTTGGGTCTCAACACTATCAACAACTATTAATTTCTCAGGATAAACAAGCCATAAACAAAAACACCATTTACATAAAGCTAAAGAGGAAATGTAACTATATGTTTTGTCCAAATTTGTGAATAAATTGTCCACCTTCAGCCCCAGGCCAAGATGTCTTGATTACAAAAATTACAAGTATTTAAAGAGATTAGAAAAGATAAACATCTTATCTTGTGGGATAAGATTAAATCTCAAAAAAGATTTGTTAATTACAAAATAGAGGGTAATAACCACTCCATATCACATTGTATATCTCAAAACTAAAACAAACTTCTTTCTGTTTACAAAAAATGTGCCAAATGAGCTAAAAAATAGTCCATATCATGAGATCACCACCAATTACTTGATATCCTGAAAAGAAAAAATGAAAATAGAGGAGTTTAGATATTGTTATAACCAATAATTTCCACAAATTCGAATGAAGATAAACTGGCTACAGAATCAACTGATTCTATAACTAGTTTTATTTTAACAACAAAGATCAAATTAAATCTATATAATTGAAAAAATAAATAAATAAAATACAACTAAGGAAATCAATCAAATCTTTACCTCTTAACTGCATGCTAAATTTGATTCACAGGATCTCAGAGTTAACTACTGTTGTAACGCTCTCAACATTTTTTACTATTATGTTCCCAGTCCTTTTCAAACGCTTGCCTTGCCTTTGAACAGTGGACTTTAGCCTATGATTTTTATCCTTTAATGAGTCAATCTGAGTAGTGAGGGTTTTGATTTGCAATTGAAGAGTAGGTATGTCTGTGTAATACTTATCGATCCAAAATAGACAAACTTCACACTGTGGATCTATGATAGCTGTTTGAGGATGTCCACGGCCATGTGTCAGAACGTCTCCACTGTTGTCTGTGGGTTTTTTTATCAAGCTTGATACCTGGAAATCCTTGGTTGTGCTTCAGGCGGGGTGGAAAATTATCTACAAAATTATAGGCCTTATTAAGATCTGGTTTGAGGCAAGGAGGGTCTTCTTCTGCCAAGAATCTCTCGATCTCATAATCAAATCTCTTATGGACCTTGATCATTTTGATCGAGCTCATATGAGAGTTTGGTTTATTTCGTAGGCTCCTAGAGATTAACCTACCTACCCTTTTATTTTTAAACCCTATATCCATGTCACCCTTACACAGTTTGTACAAAGGCCTCTTTGCATTTTTAGTAGAGGTGTCAGGGTAGGCGTGTTGCTCATGGTCATGCAATTCAAAGGTTTCCAGTTCAACATCTGTTTTCTCAGGCATAGGCTCATTGAGGATGGTCGTATCACAAGATTCTTTAGATGAAGGAACTTCTTTGTCAGTGGCAGGGATTGTGGTTTCTTCCATCATGGGTTTATCAACCTCTATGGGACTGGGTGTATTGAAACCATTTCGAATTAGGAAGGCATCCCAATTATCATTTTGCAATTTTAGTTGATGAACCAACAACATCTTTATCAACCCATGATGAAATAGACTGGAATTTAAATGTTGTCTCTTATACCTTTTGGCCATCTTATACAGACTTATTAATAAATAAAAAGGCATATTCAACTGAAAACTGATGAAGTTCATCAACAAAGGTATATGATATAGGAAAACAAGGCCAAAGCGACCGTCAAATGTGACGAATTGTCTCAGAACTGTTAATAAACCATGCCACCGAGTTTTCAACAAGGATATGGGCATACCTTTATCACAACACATGATCTTCCTAGAGGTAAAGAACAGGCTCCACGGTACCTCCTCTACCTTAGCGTTTTTAAACCATTTCTGCCTGCTAAGTGGAAGACCCGTCGCATGGCCTAAAAATTACTCGGTGACCTCGATCTGAATGTCTCCTACCTTGTCTCGGTAGCCATCAAAAGAAAGGGAAAAATCTTGGGCAGTTTGCAAGTTAAAACCCTGAAATTTCTCAAGAAATCTGAGCCAGCCTTGACCTTTAAGGTCTTCACTTGCATCATCACACAAGAGAAGGGTTTGCGAGCCATTGGGCTCAATCCTTACGATCGGGGTCATGAGGGTTCGTAAGGCAGACAAAAAAACATAGAGAGTATGAAAGGTTTATGGAACAGAGAAGACCAGAGAGAAATCTCAAAAACAAAACTCATCAATACCCTAGCGCGCATGAAAAGGGGTTCTTCAATACAAAAGGAAAGGCGTTTTGTGAAATGAGTGTCAAGAGTACATACAAAACCCGAGACTTAGCTCGAAATGATGGGACTATCGTTGTCAGACTGCCACCTCTCATAGGGTACAGGCTACGACTAGGTTCATTCAAATTTTATCATTGCGCAACAAGGTGGGGTTGATTTATAAAGTTTAGGAGAGGATTTTTTTTTGTGTGAACCAAAGGGTAGTGACAATAATAGGTCTTACCAAGAGCCACAATGATATATAACATAGTTTAATTTCAATGGATCCTTGATGTTTCAAACAAAATTTCAAAGCACACTTCATAATCGATGAGCCACTTTAAAGCAATCAACAAGATGAGCTTCATAGCAAAAATAGCCTTCATTAAAAAAAACCTATAAAGACATTTATCGTTCATAAACCTTAGATAAAATGATAATACAATCATAATTTTTAATGCTTCGTTCATGCTTTTAGTCATGAACGAAGCATGAAAATGAAGAAAGGAAAACACTAGGAATAACTGAAACATCATATTCATAGTTTCAAAAATTACTTTCGAAAAGCAATAACCATATGACCACGCGTAGGCAACTACATAATTTATTATTTGTCGCTTTAAAAGGTGAAAATATGTAGGACTTCCAACAATGGTGACTTGCTGGGAGAAGAAGTTATCTTTGTATCACTGACGAGTTTAGGTTAGAATTATTAGAATGATTTCAGATCAAAGAACAACTGAAAGACATTAAGCATCTTGACAAGCATTATGTGGTCCAGCTTCAGACATCTTTTGTTAAAAATGAAATCTGGTGACAGATTCTACAAATGAGAGCCACGATGTTTGAGTTAATGGCTCCAATACTGCCGACAGAGCCACTGCTTCCAGCAGATGTCCATAGCCTCGGCAGGGATGTCAATTAACCCACTCTGACGCCTCTATCTTGTCCAAGAAATTTCAATTCATAATGAAGGATGCTAATGATCAATATCAAAATATATACCTGATAATTTTCTCTAACCTGACATCGCTTTGCTACCAACGGGCCCATTCAGTACCCCGACGAAGTTGTTTTGGCATCATGCATGCATTTACCCACTGCTAGCAGACCTGTTCAGTATCCCAACAAGTTTACAAACACTTCCCACAACTCTTGAGAAATTATTCAAAATCTGATATAAGTTTAAAAACATTCAGAAAAGCAGGGTGATGCTGAAAATTCCAGTTTTTACAAGACCTGCTATTTTCCAGCCTTTTAATTTTTGCTTGCTAACCTTCATCATGATATGAAAATAGTTTACTAATGAAACTAATTTTCGGGGACATGAAATAATTCTTGAGTCACTTTCTTAAAAGCAGGGGCAACGTAAAGAGCTTTTAATAATAGTCGTGTCTGCTCACAAATGCAAATTGAAACCAGAAATCAATTCTGAACAAAAAACCTCTTTAACTAGTCTACGTTTTTAGGAAATCACAGCAGTTGACGCTCTGACAGTCCTTGACATTTATTTTACGATGAAGCATTTTGTTCTCCTTCTTTGAACTAAACTGTAATACAGGCATGTTTTACCTAGAAAGCCAATAAAACAAAAAACGAAATAAAAAGAAAAAGCGGAAAGAAAAACAAATCAAAACAGAAAAATATGTACAAAAGGTGTATCTGGGATCTGTCAAGCAAAATACCTTTTGAGAGCTTGGCCATTCACTGGGAAGGTGTTTGGTTGTCCCTCTAAATTCTAAAGGTGGAAAGAACTGGGAACTAGTTTTTCAGCGATTAAGAAAGGTCCCAACCACAGATTCTGGAACTTGGTATGTTCACCTTTCCCCTCATGAGGTTTATCCCACTTGAGGACAAGATCACCCACCTCGAAATTCCTATGCAAGGCGGAACTCGAATCAAACTATCTTTTAAAAATATGTTGATGCTGACCCAATTTTTCTTTCTCTTGGGCTCTTACCTCTTCTAACTTCAGCAAAGCATTAATCCGACTTTCCAAGGGAGGACAATCCTCTTCTTGAAATTTCTATGATAGTTGCAGAGAGGGAAGCAGAACACACGAAGGGAGAATTGCTTCCCTTTCGTAAACGAGAAAGAAGGGGGAAGCGGTTTGCAGAGTCACCCTATCTGCCCAAATTGTATTAAAAAGTGTGTTGTGCCAATTTTTGTGGTTTTCATAAACTGTCCTCTTGATAATATTGATCAGGTTTTTGTTTGTCGATTCTGCTAAACCATTTCCTTGGGGGTAATAGTTGGCAGAATATTTTAGTTTTATCCCTTTTTCTAAAGAAAATGCACTCATATCGAGGGATGAAAAATAGGAAGCATTATCGAAGACCAAACATTCATGAATAATGAATCGAGTAATAATGTTTGAATTAAGGAAAGATATTACTTGAGTGGTGTTTACCACCTTTAATGGTGCAGCCTCGGACCATCTGGTAAAATAGTCTGTCGTTGTAATGATGTATTTATGCTGTTGCGAGGAGGTGGGGTTAATTGGGCCAATGATGTCAAGACCTCGTTGCTGAAAAGGGAAATCCACCAAGACAGGTTGCAACGGGAATGTCGCCTTCTATACTCATCCAAAAGCCTTTTGGCAGATTACGCATTTGCAACATAACATATGGACATCTTTGAATAGCGTGGGCCAATAGTACCCTGCTCTTAATACTTTATGAGCAGTAGTGTCTCCACCGAAGTGCCCACCATCTTCTCCTGCATGCAATTCAGATAACACTTTATCTTCTTCATCTCTTTCGAGACAATACATAAGGATTTCATAAAAAAAATTGCGAAATAATATACCATTCACCAGCTGGAAAGGTGCATATTTTAGTCTTAATGCTCTTCTCTTTTCGGATCAAGATGATGAAGAGTAGTACCGTGTGTTAGATAAAACTTAATGTCATCAAACTAAGAATTAGCAGCACCTTGTGCACAACAGATTTGACTTTGATCATGTTGATTTTCAGTTAAAACATCAATTTGACTTTGTTTCTCTTTAACTGAATCGTCCACTAATTTACATAGGCCTTGGCCTCTAACAATTTGCACAGGGGTAATATCGAGGTCATACTCTTGTAAGGATGTCATCCAGTTTGCCCATTTTTCACCCAGTTATTTATGTACTAGCAAGTTTCTGACAACAGGGTAAGGCACAATGACTACTCTAACAATTTGTATAGGGGTAATCTCGAGGTCATACTCTTGTAAGGATGTCATCCAGTTTGCCCGTTTTTCACCCAATTATTTATGTACTAGCAAGTTTCTAATAGCAGGGTAAGGCACAATGACTTTAGTTCTAGATTTCAGTAGATATGATCAAAATGTTTTACCGCTTTAAAAAAAGTGTAAGCATGTTTATCTACAGCCAGGTAATTAAGCTCCACTCCCTTGAAGGCTGAACTCATAAAGACAATGGGAATTTTTTTGTTTTCAACGTTCTTTTGAGTCAGTACAGCGGCATAAGATCGATCAGAGGCGAACGAATAAAGAGTGAAATCTTGTGAAAAATCAGGGCTCATTAGGAAGGGAGCCTCAACTATGGATTTTTTTATGGAGTCAAAATCTTGAATTTCATGTGGTCCTTAATGATATTGAACATCCTTTTTTATTAAGTTTTGCAATGGCCTCATCATTTCCGAGAAACTCGGGACAAACCTTCTGACAAAATTTATTTGACCTAGAAAAGATTGCATAGAGTTTTTGGAAGAGGGGGGAGGAAGCTTGGAAATGACTTGAGTTCTTTCAGGATCAATGATCATCCCTTCATTGGATACTATGAATCCGAGCAGCTTTCTTTGTTCCATTGCAAAGACAAATTTCATAGGATTTAGAGAGGTGCCATACTTGCGGCATCGTTGTAAAACAAATTTCAGATGGGATAAGTGATCCCCCTTATTTTTGGAGAAAACAATGACATCATCGAGAAAGACCACTACAGATTGATTGATTAGACTGCGAAAAGTGATATCCATTTCTCTCTGGAAAGTATCCCTGACATTTATGGCACCTCAACTTCAACCCAAATAAATCTCTATGAAAGTTAATTATCAATATTAATATAAAACGGTAATAATTTATTGGTTTCTAGATTATTTGTTATTTAACTTATATTTTTTTATAATTTGTGCTAATATGGTGTGAAGAAAAAAGAAAAAATAAGAATGTTGTTCAATGTAAAATTCATACAGAGTAGGAAAACTGATTACCCATCATTCAAAGAAAAGAACCAATTACCCATCATTTCAAAAAAAGTTACAGAGTTTACTTTATACACAAAGAGAAACATAGTTCAAAAGAATTTTTTACAAAGGGTGGAATTCCAAATGTGAGAATTCTTATTAGAACCACTATTATGGCTAGGGTAGATTGGTAGTGGTCCCCTTTCTCCAAAGAGACACAAGAGAAATTTACTTGAAAATGTTTTCTACCACTGAAATGTGAATGCATATGCTTCCTTGATAAAAACAAATCTATAGTGAGACTATTAAAAAAAACATTGCAAATCAATAATTAAATACACAATTGTTTCTAGGCAGTGGCCAGGTGGTAAAGACAATTTGTCATGTTCGAGACTTGGGATATGTAATGTACATAGGTCACATAGAGACTCTGCATTGTGTAATTCTAGGTGCCACAACCAAACATAGTAATCACATTGATTAGACATAAAAAATAGGGCTCTGTAAAAATAAAAGATAAGAAATATTACATGATTTATTCATCAATTACAAAGCAAATGAGATTAGTAAATTTGACAATATTGAGATCCTTAAGACCAAAATATGATGATGTCCCTTTACATTTTCAACTATAAATTACCATAGAAGGGGTAATAGTTTCCATAACTGAATGAAACACATAAAAAAAATTAAGATTAGACAATGGAATACATGGGTTCAGGAAGCTTGAAAGTCCAATCTCCAAAAGAATATCCAAACAAATCACTCCATTGATCGCCCGAGTACCCTCGGTTCCTAAACCCATCTTTCTCAATATTCAATATTCTCTCATATTTATAAATAATGGTAGATGCTTCATATTCATTAGTCCCCTTGCACATAAATTCACCCAACAAAACACCAAATAGATTGAATGAGTGATCTCATTATATTTTCCCATACATTACCCTTAATAATAACCCACAAAACCGTCAAACAAAATGATGGATACTTCGATCACCCCACCATGGTCAGTGAAGTAAAGGCCTACTGGCTTGTAGGATTGGTCCTGACTGGAATTTCTTAAGTTTTTTTGTTCGTGTTATTGGGTATTACTTATCAGAATGCACCCACCGGTGTATCAAACAAAACAAATGGGTGGCTTGATTGGTATTTATTGCCCGTCAAAAAATAAAAGACAAAGAGGCTCAAATGAACCTAATTTTTAGTTACTCTCATCAAAAAAATTTCATAGAAATATAAATGAATCACATGAGTCATGACTATGCATTCCCTATCAAAATATATAAAAACTTACATAAGAAATTAGAAAAATACCAAAGGTGGCACACAATGAACACCTCAACAAAAGTGCCTCCCATGAGTGATAACCAACTTGAGCCATATTATTTTCAGTGGCATTCCTCTCATAGTCGTATCTTCTTATCAAAATAAAGATATCAAGGAAAACAAAATAGAGGGAAAATTCCTTTGTTTGTTAGTTAAGTTAATATTACCTGTAATTATAAGTTGTATAAAGGGAAAAATTTGAGAGGAGGGTTTAGTCCACATAGAAAACCCACACATCCTTCCCATATGATGTAGACCCCCCTTCTTTCCTAAGGGCTGCGTGACCTCCCAGTCTAGGATCGATCAAGTTACTGAGTCTGATTGACTCTATGGGTCTCTACTAGACCCCAAACCCACTTACACAGGTCCTTTTCCTCAAATGTGCAGGTCACCTGAGACCCACAACTTCTCTCCCAAGAATTGTTCGAACCTCAACACCAAAGGAGCACTAGCTCCTCTCTGCTAAGGCCTTTCTCCCTTGTGACCATTGGCGGTGACCACGCGCTCGAGTGAAAGGCGCGTCACAATTTTGCGTTTCGTGACCCTGGCAGCGTTGCTACCTCTGTTCACCTAGTAGTCGAAATTGCAATGAACCAAGATCTATGACTCAAATCTTCCCTTGATCGACGACTACGATCAAGTTAGTGTTTCGCGTTTCGGGACTTCGGAGTTTCTTTGCCTCCATTCTCCCGATAACCGAAATTCCGACGCTTCAGGTCTAACAGTCCACATCCTCCCTCAATCCGATGATCATGATGGGACTTCGCATTTCACGAAGTCGAAAGACTTGTCACCTCCAATATTTTGATCCCCAAAATGTCGCTATTTCACCCTGGACAATCAACGGTCCAGATCTTTCCTGAGTCCAACAGCTCAGATCAAGTCACGGTTTCACGTCTCGCGAATTCTTGGTGCTCTGCCCTTTGACTTCTCCCAAGCGTGAGTCAATGAAATGTTGACCGTTCGCCACGCGTCCCTCCTGATGGATGGTTTTGATTCTTTTGTACTCGGATCGAATGACTGAGATCTCTCCTCCTTTGGGCTTACCCCTTCCTCAGACTTAGAAGGTTTTCTGGGTGTACAAAGGTTTCGAACCTTTGCTCCTTTGACAGGTTCGATTCTTGGGCCTCCTTAACACTTATGAAAAGTGTTACCCCCCTTGAGCTTGGTATTTTAAGGACTTCAATTTCCCACGCACTCCTTGCACTTTAAAAATTCCGATGATTCAGATCCAAAGGATTTTTTGAAGAGAAATTATTCTTGCCCTCCTGGCATTCTCCTTTTCTGGTTCTTCGACTTCTTGTAAAGTCCCTTCGACACTTAATCGAATCTCGGATCTGTGCACTCCTTGCACCAGATCTTTACTCAAGGTTTGGATTCTTGCGGATGACTGTGCACGCCATGCACTAGTCTCTTTGCACTCCTTGAAAAGGGAAAGTTTCGTGTTATCTCTTCTGAGCCTCGGAACCAAGATAGATCCTGTCAATGCACTCCTTGTGTCTATGTGTGCACACCTTGCACTACTTCAACATAAGAGAAAGAATTGAAACTTATCCTCACATTCACATTCACAGTCCCATCTACTCATATGAGATTCATTCATTCACTTATGGGAACACAAACACAGAGAATTACAAAACGATGTTCACACCATCGTTGGATCAAATTTCCTCTATTCTATTAATAAGTGAAAATTGTTACAATTGTGATTAAGACAAAAACTGAAAACTTAGAAAATCTCCTACTAACTTGCTGCTCTGCAACTATGTAGCGAACTACCAATCTCACTTGTTGATTCGATGATTAGCCTCATTCGGGCGTACAAAACCTCTATTTATCGAAGGGTTCTTAGGGTTTCCCCCCTGACTACTTGCCTACTCTAAAAACTTAACCTAACGACTATCTAGACCAGTCGCATTCCAGAGCCATAGTGGGATCTCCCACTTCGCTCATAATGGTCCAAGCGTGCCTCCATATTTTCTCGGCCTGATTTCAAGCGTGCCCCAAAGATTAATTCTGGTGCCAAGTTAAGGCGGACTTCAAAATATCTTCTGTGACTACCAACGTTGAGCTCCCGTACAGATTCCCAGATGTTGATGGGTCTTGCTCCACGCGAGTGACAACGATGCTCCTGCATCACCATCCCCTGAGAGGTTGAGAGAGTTAGCGTAGGCTATAAATAATCAACCTAGGGAAAAAAAGGAAAGATATGCTACTTGGTGAATGCTTTCACAACTCCAAAAATGAAACTCTAGCATACATTAAACAAGAGAAGAAATACATCTTTAAAATTTTAAACTTACATGGTGAAATTTTTCCAGTCAATTTGAGCTAAACATTCAATCTAAGGAAAAACATTTTGCAAATTCTTACTTCACAAGATCCAACAACAAGAGCCTTTGGAATCATATTAAAAGAAAACAATCTCGATAATAGCATAAGAAACCAAATTAGTGAGCAAGTTAACAACAAACCATGAGCAAGTTAACAACAAACCATTTTTTGCAATGCCAAAGACGACTACAAGGAAGTTGAAATGACAATCTTAATGTTTTTGTGTGCCTCATGCCGAGCGTAATTCCAATTGTGCTACAATCCACTCAGGGGAGGAGTGATCAAGGAACACGGGAGTGACCTTGGGACGGAAATCAAAAGTTTGAAATGGTAAATGGAGTACTGTCCGTGTGTCGATTTCATAGCTCCATGTTTGACGTAGATGGGCCCACTACAAATGATAACGGAAAAGGAGATAGAAGTTGGGTTAAAACCGTTTGGAGTGTTGGAATCGTCGAAGAGGAGGTATAGTCGTCGGCGGGGGGCGTAAGCGTTGGAAAAGGCTGTCGACAAAGGTGCAAATCATTTTTCCTTTTAGCCTACACCTTCAATATGTCATTTTCCTCTGTAAACTTTGGTGCATGTGTAAAGTGAGAGTTGGAACTCTTGACAATTTCGTCGTTGAAAAGGTGATTTAACAACGCCTATCTTGACCAAATATAAAAAGTGGCCCTTCATTTAAGATATTTTGGCAAAACTTTAACCGTATTCAAACCATTGCTTATTTTTGCCTACCACTATGTAAAATGAAACCTTTGTTTCAATCACCCATGTATCTCCATAGAACCAAGTTTGGAATTTCAAATTTTCTATGTGTCACACGAAAATTTATGATTGTCTTGTTTTTCATATCTATCACTTTACCTCTTTTATGCAAATTTGTGATTGTCCAATTCTTTTATGTTGTTATATGCTAAATTTATCATCACACATTTTTATTTCTTTTACCATTTTTACAATAGAAAAAAAAATACCCAAGAAAAACATTCATAATAATAAACATTAAAACCTTATACCATAACATATCAATTAAAATGTTTAATTTTTCTAAGTTAACACTCATGTTTATATTGCAATGGAACAACGTGATATTCGAGGCTATGTAAATAATAAATAAACAATACAATTTAATTTATTATTTTATTACGATGGTTTATATATATATATATATATATAATACTTGCTTGAGGTGTAAGTACAATTATTAAGTATTGCATGATATTAACGTGGAGGTTTACATGTATGGATATTAGCTTTGGAGGGATGATTTACCCTACTTATCAGAACAAGTAATCATTGTTTTCTTCCTCGAATAGGATTATCCCTTTCAATTGGCTATATTATTTTAGGGAGAAATTTCCATAGAAGGATAGATTATTTCAAGGGGATATTTCTTCCATAGAAGGAAGTTGATTCTTTGAGAGAAGAAGGGAGATTTTTTCCCGAAGCCAATTCGCTGCACTTGATTCTCAGAACCCGAAGCAGCTAGGGTCAGGACCAAACTAGCTAAAGGGAAAGAAGGTTTGAGTTAATGGATTAATGGTTAGAGGGTGCGTTGGTTAGTGGGTAAATGGTGAGGGGGTTAGTAGATTAGTGGTTGGGGTTATTTTGGGTTATATGGGTTACTTGTTAAGAGGTTTATGGTAGTGGGTTGGAGTTGGTGGATTAGTATATCATGTTTAATTTAAATTTATGTGGTTAGTATATTAGAAGCTAGGATTTTAATGATTTGGTAATTAAATATAGCAAATGAACTAAGGAGTTATATCTACTCTTAGCCATGCAACTTTATACCAACCATATATAACTTTCACTATCCAACTATGGATACTTTTCACTACTTCCTCTTGAGTTATAAGGTTATATAAATAATTCAAATTTGTATAGTATGGTTAAATGTTTTTGGTTTTTCACATCTAATTACATTATAAACCTAATTCTCTCTCATAAGTATAAGATGAAATTTGGATATATTAATTAACATAATTACTCAAGAGGAATTTATTATTATAATCAACATATACTTTACATTATAAAAAATAATTTGAAAAGTGAATTAATTTGTATTCAATGTGCTTTGACTTTTAAATATTTTGCAAATTTTTGTAAAGCTTTCTAAAATCTCCAAAAAAATTATTTATTAAATTGATTATTCTTTAAATTAAAAAATAAATTGTAAATTTTCTACAGCTGGCCAATAGGACAAACCGTGGCAGGCTCACGGCACGCCGCCCTTCCGACAGTTAATAAGCATCATGATCCACCGCCAAGCTCTATCAATAGTTGTGGTGATCACTTGTGCGAGTTTAATGATGCAAATTCGTGGCTGGGAAAGAGATTTGCAGACAGACCCTGAAGACACCGAAGCTGAAGCTGACATTCTAGATTTCATTCACGACCCTGGTAATACCAGAGGTCGCCTCAGTC
>JZKD02S0501852.1:407964-418161 GCA_000966675.3 Picea glauca | reverse complement strand
GTTCTAATTTATTCCTTTTGTCCTTGGGAATGTGAAAGTAAACAGGGCATCCAAAGATTCTTAAGTTTTTCACATTAGGTTTCTTTCATGAGAAGACTTCTTCTAGAGTCATGTATTTCAATATGTGGTGAGGACTTCTATTTTGAACATATATTGTTGTCATGGCTGCTTCTCCCCATAAGAACATAGATAAACCTTGATCATTTAGTAGTTCCTTCACGGTTTCTTTAATAGATCTGTTCTTCCTTTCTGCTACACCATTTTGTTGAGGATTATGAGGAACCGTCATCTCCCCCCAAATCTCTGCCGATTTGTAAAAGGAAACAAATTCCTTTGATGTGTATTCGCCTCCATTATCTGTTCTCAAGGTCTTCATTTTCTTGTTTGTGAGGTTCTCTATTTCTGGTTTGAATTATTGAAACTTGTTGAATACTTCGTCCTTTGTCTTCAAGAGATATAACCAAGTCTTTCTTTAGTAATCATCTATGAAGATTACGTAGTAAAGAGAACGTCCTAGATATTTTACTGGCATTGGACCAGAAACATCTGAATGTATTAGATATAGAATTTCTTTAGATCTATTGTTGCTTCTTGGGAAGGGTTTCTTGATATTCTTTCCAAGAGCACATCCTTTGCAAATTCCTTCATGTGTAGATTGTAATTCTGGTATTCCTTCAACCATCTCTTTTATAAAAGGAAATGCTTGATAGTTAATATGAGCATACCTTCTATGCCAAATTTCATTGGGATTAACTTCATCATGTACAAGATATTATTCATTTTGTTCTATTAGTCTATATAGATTTCCTTCACGGGTTTCAATAGCCCTAACATTCTCTATGCTGGAGTCTTTGTGCCAAGACAACACTTTTCCATCTACGAAAGATATTATGTTTCCTTTGTCTTCTAGGAAAGATATGGATACAAAATTATTTTATAAACCAGGTACACATAAGAAATTTCTCAAATGAGCATTGTTACCTATTTTCAACTTGACGGAGGCTTGTCCAAATCCTTCGACTGGGTAAGTGATTTTGTCTCCAAGATCTACCTTGTACGATGTCTTTCTTTAATTTAGATTTGAGAGTCTGTCTTGATCTTTTGTCATATTCCTAGAATCTCCACTATCAATTATCCACATGTCATCTACAATTGTTCCTGTGAGTGCTGAGTAGTGTAGATGACTAGTCTTTTCATTCATGACTTCAGTTGACTGGTGACTGGTCATGCTTTGATCCAAAACTTCAACCTTGACGTTTCTTCCTTCTGATAGTGCCAAGAGGTGCGATGGAATAAGGAGCACTTGAATACCTTTTTATTGAGTGAGATGTTTCATCATAAGGTGTTGGATCGAGGTTTTAGGGTTTCAGCAACTGCACCTGCTAGTAACCCTAGTGATAGTGTCTTGGAAGTTGCTCATGCTAGTAAACCCTAGCGACAGTTCTTCAACGAGATTAGTATCCTAATGACTATGCTTCCTTCCAGTGGTTATACTGAATGAAGGAGGTGTGGGCCCATAACCTGTTAGAATGTGCTTGTTTAACCATAGACAATATCACTATTGTCACCCAAACATACGCTGAAGCCACCCTCTGAGCACCTTGACCTTGACAGAGAGAAGAATCCTGGTAGAAAAACAATAGCCAAGCAAGGCTAATTCACCAAGAAAGAAGTAACCAAAGCTGATCAGAGAGTCCAACCCAGAAAGATAGAAACAATGGCTTCACAATTGGCGGCAACACCTTCTCCAAGACTTTTGCATAAGACTTCTAGACTACAGTGCGCATAAGTGTCTCTCTTCAATTCTGAGAGTTGTGTGTAAAGTGAAGACTGGCGCCCTGTATTTATACTAGCTCTGGCAGACTTCCTAGGCTAACTTCTCATTCTGGGTACTAATTAATTCATATCAATTATCTCTCTTAGTCGACATCTCTTCTAGGGTTACATTCACTTCTTTTCTTGCTTCTGAAATATTCTAATCTTGTCAAATGTCACAATGGAGGCTGATACCTCCCGAAGATACCATAATATCAACATCCTCACTCTCTCCTCTAGTGGTATCATAGCCAGTACTTTAAGGATTCACCCCCATAGTCATTTTTTGGCATTTATAATTAAACAATAATACATTTACAATGTTTTTATGCCATTGCATGGAAACCATAAATCATGATTCATTACACATAATCATAGGTTTAGAAAGGGGGGTGTTACAATCCCCTCCCCCTTCAAAGGAGCACCATCCTCAACATTCTTCCTCAGTACACCTACCATGCCTTTATCCTTCAACTGCTTGAACATCACCTTCCTTTCCTTCATAGTATATGGTCCTTTCCCAAACTCTTGTTGTTAGCACATGCCTACAACAATTTCAATAGAAAACATATTAATTACAATTTCATGCAAAACATTTTATTGTTGTTCAAACTCAAGATAAAATATTCACAAATCAAGCTAATACTCCTCTATGCATTTCATGGATCTGCATCAGTGTGGCTGTCATATGTGCTTGGCTCACTTTTTTTCCTTGACATACCCATTGTGTGCATGCTCCCAACCAATAATTTACAAGAATTATTGCAGTCTCCTCTTCATTGTGGTCACTCACCCTCTAGGCCCATGCTCAAGCATCACTTTCTTTGCTATACAGTCCCTTAGGTGATCCATCTTGCCTTGCCAAGGATTTATTACACAAGAAGAATTTTCGAGACTTCCTCAATTCTTATAGTTGAGGCGTCCCTTCGAATTTCTCTTGTCAAGGCATCCCTTCAACTTGTGCCACCATGACCCACCATTCTATGGGGATCATGGCTTATCAAAGGGTCCTCATGTCACTACAATAGCCATTTCCCATGATTTCCATCTTTGACAACTATCATTTGTCCTCCCTGGATAGATCCTTTTCATCTCACCTATATCACATGCATACAAAAATTCGTGAGATGCTTTCATTAGTTTTCAATCAAATTTATTTCCAAATATTTAACCTACAGATTTTCCAATTCACAATTCCAGTTTTGATCGGTACCATACAGAAACCTGATTCCACAAGTATGAGGTTTTTCTTTCTCATAATAGTTTGTCTTAGTATTTATTGGTCTTTCTTATGGGATTACTTTTGTTTCCACATACAAGACCCTTCTTCCTGCAATTTCAACTTCAATCAAGCAATCAAATTTTTAGTCTCTCATGCACATATATTTTCATTGCACCTTTACAATGACATCACAAACAATTCTTAAATTGTGCATACTAACAATCAAATCACTTTTATCTATTCAATGATATAAAGAAAAATGAAATTTCTTTCCTTACACCTACATCATTTTAGCATACCAAACATTAAGTGAATTTAATCAACGTGTCAATTCCCATGGCCACATTGACACACAATGCACCCTTTCATTGAATTTCAGATTACCACATTTCGTATTAGGGACTTTTTCCATGGTGTGCTGGGTCTCATCCAACCTCTTCACCACATGGATTCTCTATCCACATTCATCATTGCAGTAGGACTATCCCTCTTTCTTTGAGATGATCATAGCTTCAAATCAACACACATGACATTAAAAGTTTCACATGAATGCCTTTAAACATTCTTTTTGTATGAGTAACCAAGGTGCCAACACTCATGGAAACCCAATTCCTTTATTTACCATTGTAACCAAGGTGCCAACACTCATGGATTCTCTATCATCACAATCACAATTATATTAGATATCATATTACACAAAATGCATGTATCATAAAATTCAATTCAACAAAAAATTTCCATACATGTCCTAACATATCCTTATTCACTTCATCACATTATTCTTAATGTTTTTATGAGTGTAACACAATCAAATTTTCAGTTGTTTCTATAGTCATACAACTATCAACATTTTTTTTCCAAAACATTTACACATAACAACATTTCAGTCTTCTCATCCTAGAGAAACACACTAAACATAAAAAAAGAGTTAATGGATTTTTCCTTCCTTCAAACTCTTTTGAACAATCAAGGAACTTTCATCCCAGCTTAATTAATTTCAAGGCCTCACTGCCTTCATACAATATAGATTAACCAAGCTCATTCATTTAAACACATTCAATATTTTATCTTTCATTTACCAGCCGTACTTATTTTCACAACTACTCTTTTAAAGCATCCAACTCTATTAAATAAGTTATAGTTTTTAGAATGAGAAAAATATTCCTCCTTTTCTCCTTATTTTCTTATGAAATCTATTCGTTTTTGGGATTTTCTTGCTCTATTCCTTGAGCAAGTTTCATCTTGACTTTCTTTGGTAAATCAACATGCTACAACAACAAGATTTTGGTTCACAATTTAATCATGAACCAATGCATTATGCACATTTACTAATCAGATTGGTTAACTTCATTTGCATGTTCCCTATGCGTGCATTATATTTTAAAATGTAATCCAAGATTCTTATATAAATAGACCTTGCATCTCACTGCCCAATTTTTCCAGCAATCATTAAGGTTATAGCTCAGTTCTCTTGACAGAGTCCTCACATAGTTCCTTCACTTGGAATTGTCTCAGTGTGAAACTCCCTTGCTTCATATCCATCACTAATTGAAATGACCTCAACCTCAAGTCAACCTCAACTTTGTCATTTCATATTCTTACCCAATATTCCATAAGGATTATAGGCATGCATTATTATTATGCATTTCATATTTACATTCAAATAAACATACTTATGTTAACAACTTGCTTCCAAGCTATGCTTTCATGCACTTAATCGCAAGCATTAACATGTTGTGTGGGTCTGCCACTAGCACACTTCATAGTTTCACTTGTATGTCTTCTTATATCATTTCACTCATGATTTTTTCACAATCATTTACATGGAATTTTAAAAGGAATAATCATATTACATTCTATGATAACAACAAAGCATTTTTTCTCATTTCTTTTTCAACTTTTATATCATCTCTCTCTGAGGAAGGGAGTACACCCTCCTCAAGTTATTATTCCATCAAGGTATTTCAAACCCCTTTAATATAGGGCCAACCATGCATCCATGATGTTTTTCAGACTTGAGAAGTATATATCTTATATATCTTTTTTTGCAATCCACTTATTCAGTCCATGCAAGTATACTCTTTTCCTTACTACCCTCTTAATCAGGCATTTATATCATGCCCTTTAGTATACATGCACTTATACACTATGCATGGGTATCACTTGCACATTCCTATTCATTTATTTGATCATTGATATCAACCTTTTTTGTTGAGACCTTACATCCAATCACCTGACAAGTATCATACAAATATTCATGACTATGTTTCCTTCTCTTCATTGAAACAACCAACAATAGACCACTATTTCCCTTTTGTTACAAGATAAATCCACAATTCAACATTTTACATGGGTAGTCACTTCATTACCCAATGAAATAAGATAATTATTCCAGACTCTCTTCCTTCCACTAACCATTCTTGGTCAACAAACCTCTTCTGAGGGAATCCTTTACTAAATTCCATTTTACTACTCTCTTATCATACCAAGCCATATTTATATGACTACCATTCATCTTTGGATGTCAGTCTGACTCATTGGTCATCTAGGAATTCTCCAACACTTCCTTTACCAGACCTTTATCATCCCTCCATTAATCATTACAACCTTATCCTCATAAGGCAATAACAATAGAATTATCAACATTTTATCCATGACATTACTCCCCTACTGACATGAGGCCATTATTGACCAATAAAAGCATGCAACATGTCTTACACTACAACAAACCATAGGTTATATTGAGTCTATTTTCATGTTACATACATACAACCATTATCATATGTATAACAACATATCCACATATTTCATTTCCATGCATAAACAAGTACTCATGTCAATAGACAAGTACACATATTTTTACAACCATGAGATCATACCGGCTCATACGTTTAAGTTATTTCACCTCTTTTTTACTTTGCTTAAATGGATTATCCCTGCAATAGGTTTCAACCATTATAGGTCAATCACACTTACCTTAAAATTTTCCATCCGTCTTCTGAATATGAGGAGCTATACATACATGGCTTAGTCTCTTTATTTAATCAACTATAACTATTGTTGAGGGCTCCATTAACCCATACTTATAGGAAACATTACAACCACCAGTCCATTCGTTTTCTAGATTCATGCAGTTCCTATAACAAGATTTTGTCATTACTTCCATTTACATTAAGGTCTTACCATTAATTCTTACTAACACATCCCTACTCTTGCAAGAGTATTTATTAGTTTGAAAAAGGAATACCATAATTCCTTTACTGAAATTCAACTAGAATTTCCAAGGTACAATTTCAATCTGATGTCCTTCTCCAGGAACGCGTGAAAATATTAAACAGTATTTTAAACACTAAGAGATATTTTAAATAGGCTTACCTCTATCCTTAATATATAATCCCTAAGACTGACTTCTAGCTCATCAAGGCCTATTTTTGTAGGTTGCTATGATGAAAAACATTTTATTGTTGTTCAAACTCAAGAGAAAATATTCACAAATCAACACAATACTCATCTGTGCATTTCATGGATTTGCATCCATGTGGCTGTCATATGTGCTTGGCTCACTTTTTTCCCTTGACATACCCATTATGTGCATGCTCCCAACCAATAATTTACATGAATTATTGCAGTCTCCTCTTCCTTGCGGTCACTCACCCTCCAGGCTAGGCTTCGTCATCCCCTTCTTTGCTATATAGCCCTATGGTGATCCATATTTCCTTGCCAAGGATTTCTTGCACAAGAATAATTTTTGAGACTTCCTCGATTCTTAAAGTCAAGGCGTCCCTTTGACTTGCTCTTGTCAAGGAATTCCTCCGGCCTGTGTCACCATGACACATCATTCTATGGGATCATGGATTATCACAGGGTCCTCATGTCACCACAGTAGCCATTTTCCATGCTTTCCATCTTTGACACCCATCATTTGTCCTCCCTGAGAAGATCCTTTTCATGTCACCTGTATCACATGCATACATAAATTCGTGAGATGCTTTCATTAGTTTTCAATGAAATTTCTTTGCAAATCTGGTTCCCACATATTTTCTAATTCACAATTACATTTTTGATCGGTACCATACATGAACCTTATTCCACAACTATAAGGGTTTTCCTTCCCATAATAGTTTGGATTAATAGGTATTGGTATTTCTTATAGGCTTACTTTTGCTATCACATCCAAGACCCTTCTTCCTACAATTTCAACTTCAATCAACCAGACAAATTGTTAGTTTTCCATGCACATATATTTTCATTGCACCTTTACAATGACATCACAAGAAATTATTAAATTGTGCATACTATCAATCAAATCACTTTTATCTATTCAACAAGATAAAGAAAAAATAAATATATTTCCTTACACCTACATCATTTCATCATACCAAACATTAAGTGAATTTAATAAATGTGCCAATGCCCATGACCACATTCACACACAATGCATTTCGGATTACCACATTTCATATTAGACACTCTTTCCATGGTATGTTGGGTCTCATCCAACCTCTTCACCACATGGATTCTCTATCCACATTCATTATTACAACATGACTATCCCCTCTGCTTTGAGTTGATCTTAGCCTCAAATCAACACACATGAAACTAAAAGTTTCACATGAACGCCTTTAAGAATTCTTTTCTTACTAGTAACTAGGGTGCCAACACTCATGGCCACCCGATTCCTTTCTTTACTGTTGTTACAATTATGGTAGGATATTGGAAGATCCACCTTCCATGAGGGGCATTCCATTACCTACCCTTTCATATAAACATGCATCTCCTCAATGATTTCAATCAACATTATTCTTATGATTACTTCTACTCACAATCCATTCATTATACTGTTGTTTGTGAATCCTATGAAAGGATTGTAACAAATCCTTGAATGTCAGGGGTGTCTTTCTCTATCCTTCAAGTTCCTTTCCTGAATCATACCCTTCTTGGGTATCAATGGAATACCATAGTCACTCAAAATTACATTTATATCATTAGAATAATAATGAATCATTTTGGAAGTAATTCTTATGCAATCCCTTCACACTTTATGCCACATAAGAATGAATACCTGTTTTGGTTTCCAACACCTTCTTTGATATTACCTCATCAGTGGTGCTTTCATGTGGACTCCCAAGGTTCTTTAAACAACTTTCAACAAAAACCTTCTTGTGTTTACCTATGACTGAGGTTGTCCATTGTTTGAAACTGCATTCTCCAACAAATCCAATATTTTTCTACTCATACATGCATCATCACAGTCAAAATTATATTAGTTGTCATATTACACAAAAATGCATGTATCATAGAATTCAATTCAACACAACATTTCTAGATATGTCCTAACATATCCTTGTGTACTTCATCACATTATCCTTAATGTTTTCATGAGTGCAACACAATCAAATTTTCAGTTGTTTCTATATTCATACAACTATCAACATTCTTGTGCCAAAACATTTACACATAACAACATTTTAGTCTTCTCATCCCAGAGAAACACAATAAACATCAAAAGAGGAGTTAAGGTATTTTTCCTTCCTTCCAACTCCTTTGAAAAATCAAGGAATTTTTAGCCTAGCTAAATTAATTTCAAGGCCTCACTTCCTTCACATAATATATCTTAACCAAGCCAATTCATTTAAACACATTCAATATTTTATCTTTCATTTACCAGTTGTACTTATTTTCACAATACTCTTTTAAAGAATCCAACTTTGTTAAACAAGTCAGAGTTTTTATTATGAGAAAAGTTTTCCTCCTTTTCTCCTTATTTGCTTCTACAATCTATCCCTTTTGGGATTTTCCTTCTCTATTCCTTGAGCAATTTCAACCAAGTTTCATCTTGACTTTATCTGGTAAATCAACATGCTACAAAAACAAGATTTTGGTTCAAAATTTAATCATGAACCAATGCATTCTGCACATTTACTAATCGGATTGGTTAACTTCATTTGCATGTTCCCTATGCATACATTATATTTTAAAATGTAATCCAATATTCTTATATAAATAGAACTTGTAGGTCACTGCCCAATTTTTCCAGAAGCCATTAAGGTAATAACTCAGTTCTCTTGACACTGTCTTCACACAGTTCCTTACTTGGAATTGCCTCAGCGTGAAACTCCCTTCCTACATATCCATCACTAATTGAAATGATCTCAACCTCGAGTCAGCCTCAACTTTTCCATTTCATATTCTTACCCAATATTCCATAACGATTATAGGCATACATTCATATTATGCATTTGATATTTACATTCAAATACAAATCCTTATGTTAACAACTTTATTTCAAGCTATAATTTCATGCACTTAATCACATGCATTAGCATGTTGTGTGTTTCCACCACTGGAACACTTCATATTTTCACTTGCATTTCCTCTTATATTATTTCACTCATGATTTTTTCACAATCATTTACATAGAATTTTCAAAGGAATAATCATATTCCCTTCTATGAAAACAACATAGAACTTTTTCTCATTGCTCTTTAAAATTTTATATTATCTCTTTGAGGAAGGGACTACACCCTCCTCAAGTTATTATTCCATCAAGATATTTCAGATCCATTTAATATAGGGCCAACCATGCATCCATGGCGTTTTTCAGGCCTGGAAAGTATATATCTTGATTTGAAATCCACTTATTCAGTCCATGCAAGTATACTCTTTGCGTTAATACCCTCTTACTTAGGCATTCATATCATGCCATTTAGTATACATGCACTTATACACTATACATGTGAATCTATTTCACATTCCTATTCATTTATTTTATCATTTATATCAACCTTTTATGTTGAGATATTACATCCAATCACTTGACAAGTCTCACAAACATATTCATGATTATGTTTCCTTCTCTTCATGGAAACAACCAGCAAGAAACCGCTCTAACCCTCCATTAATCATTATAGCCTTATCCTCATAAGGCAATAAAAATAGCATTATCAATATTGTATTCATGATGTTACTCCCTTGATTACATTAGGTCGTTATTGACCAATACAAGCCTGCAATAGGTCTTACACCACAACAAACCATAGGTTATATTAAGTCTATTTGCATGTTACATACATACAACCATTATCATATGTATTACAACATATCCACATCTTGCATTTCCATGCATAAAAAATCACTCATGTCAATAGACAAGTAGACAT
>JZKD02S0501852.1:392669-402860 GCA_000966675.3 Picea glauca | reverse complement strand
ATTTAACTCTAGTAATGGAGTTAATTATAGTGGGGGTCCTAAATTCAACTTTCCCAAGATTGAATTAAAGAAGTTTGATGGAACACAGGTTTTTACTTGGGTGAACCAATTAGATAAATATTTTGAAATACATAATATTATGGATGATAAGAAAAGGATTCACATAGAAACCTTGAACTTTGAGATAAAACCATATCAATGGTATCAATGGGTAGTTAAAATGAATCCCCATATTTATCATTATACTTGGGGTTTATTTACAATATACTTGGAAGAACAATATGGGAAAGTGTGGGAATAGGACCACTTTAGTCAATTGACAAGAATCAAGCACTTAGGTGATATTGAAGATTATAATTCAAAATTTTAGGTATTGGCCACAAGGGTGGTTGACATAAGTGATGAACAATTGTTGCAAGTTTACATGGGTGGATTAAAAAAGGACATTAAAAATGATCTTTTCTTAAGATGCCCTACACATATTATGGAATCTATGGAATATGATTGTCATATTCAAGAAAACAATACGGATACACACAAGTATACCAATGAAGCATACACCGGAAGTGGAGATCATTTTCGGGTTCATAAGACAAGCATATCTCGACCAACAAGGTTGACACCTCAATAAATGGATGAAAGAAGATAAAATGGACTATGTTTCAGTTATGACGACAAGTATAGTAAGACACATAAATTCAATGAGAAGAAAGTATTCTACATAGACAATGAAAATGCATAATATCAAGAATTGGAACCATTACAAGATCTAGAGCTAGAAGAGACTACTCCAATGATATCTTGTCATGCATTGGATGACATAATTACTCCAAAAACCCTCAAGATAGAAGGATATATCAAAAATAAAAAGGTAACAATGTTGATTGATTCTGGTAGTACCCATAACTTCATCAATTACAAATTAGCAAAATATCTCAATTGTTTTGTATATACAACACCAAATTTTGAAGTAATGATTGCAGATGGAGGTACCATAGTTTTTTTTGGGAAGTTCCATAGTATTAAGATCATTATGGGGGAGTATTTATTGGATAGTCCCATGATTCCTATCAAAATGGGTGGTGTTGATGTTGTATTAGGGGTCCAATGGTTACAATCATTGGGAACAATGGCCCTTAATTTTCAAGATATTTTCATGATAATTTCCTCTAAAGGAAAGGAAATTAACTTATAGGTATCCAAGGGAAACCCTCTAAAGTGATAATCTCTAACAACATGACAAAATTACTCAAAAAGGGACACCATCGTGTAATTGATTAGTTGAGCTCAATCGATGTTCAAACATCTATATCCTCTGCTCCAATGGATCTCCAAAAAGTTATCAACAATCATTCCAAGTTTTTTAGAGAGATGTCGGAGGGTCTTCCACCTACTCGATATCATGTCCATGCTATTCATCCATGAAAAGGAAGTGTACATCCAGTCTTCCATGTTTCTTTCTTAAAAAATATAACCAATGACAAGATCCCAGTGCAAACTATTATATCAAAGATGAATGGAGAAGGGAAAATCATACTAGAACTAGAAACAATCCTTGAAATAAGGGTTAATAAACTGCAAAATTGAGCAATTACTAAGTACCTTGTCAAATGGAAGAGCCTACCAGTGGAAGAGGTGACATGGGAAGATGATTTCTTCATGCATACATGCCCACGGTTGTCAAGTGTTTAGGAAAAAAATTGTTTGAAATGGAGGGACATGTTAATCCCTAAAAAAATCCCCATTTAAAGCTCCATACAAAGCCCATTTTATGTCTAAAAACACTTATTAATCCCTTGTTGAATTATTACATTTATTGTGTTATATTTGTATGTAGGATATGGACCCCTTCATCACACCCTTTCATTGTAATTATACCCTTTTGTATCCTATATATATACCAAGGAGACCTACTCTTAGGATCATATTATCACATATCATATTGTATTTTGAATTGGACATATTGTAAAAGGAGGTTTCCCCCTCTAAGTGGACTATAATTCATTGAATTTTTATCATTTATGCTCGGTGTTGGATCATAACACAATGTCAATTTTGGAAGTGTGTTTTAGAGATGATAGAGTTCCATTCCATATGGGAGTACTGAGTAATAAATACCAAAGATGCTCTTGCTGGTGTCTGTCTAATGATATGGAGGCACATTTGTAAGTGTAATGGCCTCATAATGAAAAGGGGATCGGTTTTAATAACAATACATTGATGATGAGAAAGGAACACTTAAGAAGAGGGTGTTGTGTCAAGGCATATTAACAATAACACCATATTCCATGAGTGAAGACTTTGTGGGTCTGCTGCAGAGGATAATTTTAGGGTGTTTTTAAGAAGCAAGACAAATCTTGTAGAGTTGGATGAAACAATAAAAAGGCTTACTAAGGAAAGTGTGTTGACGGGCATATGTGAAGGCTTGTCAACTGGAAGGGAGATTCTGGTCCAAGGTTGTATAAGTAACATAAGTCGTTGGAAGTAACTCACCATGACAGGTTTAACGAATCTGTTGGCCGATGAGGGAATCTAGTCTAAACTGCAAAAGAAAATTCATTAACAAAGACCTTATATGTACATTTTCTGTTCACACATTTTATATGCAAAAATTACAGAATAAAAAGGTACAAGGTTTACAAGAAACCTTGGAAAACTAAAGATTGAAAGAGGGAGCTAAATCCCAGGAAAAATTATAATATAATAAAAACTGAATATACTATACTAATTCTACTTTAAATGCACTAACTAGCAACTAAATCAAAACTTAATCGTATTGTAAATACGAATATAAATTATGACAATAATTTAAGTCTAATGAGAAAAGAATTTAGACTAAAAGATAATAATTATGAATCAAATTCATTAAACTAAATCAAAGAAACAAATTTACTAACCTATCCAGGCATGGAGTGAAAGAAGTCAACTATTTGTGTCTTCATGTGTGAAATCTCTTCCAACAACCTATTTGTTGAGTAAAACCTATGGAAAACAGCCGTGGAATTCAAAAATACAACACATATAAAGAAAATAATTCCAATAGGGTATCAAGGTTTTAGTGCAGGTAGAAAAAGAACAACTAATAAGATTTGATTCTTTATGAAGAAATATAATTATTTCGCTCAAAGGAAAACAATCACATTGACAGTGTACATCACTGCATGAATATACCATACAAGTAAACTTGATATGATATAATATATGTAATGAAATGATTTATATCATAAATAACCTTAATTGTTGGGACAATAAACTATTGAATTTAAAGTTAAACTAAGCGAATATAAATGCTAGTAATATCAGTGCATGGATAAACTAGACAAAAGCTAAGTTTAATCAACACCATATTATTGCAAGAAGAATTGAAACATATCATTCCATGAAAGATATTATATTGAAACATAACTAAAATTCCCTCACAGGAGTAAAACCAAAGGAAATATGGAACATGTTCTTCTCTAATATTCACTTGCCCAAAATTTTCACCATGTTTGTCACTACCACATCTATGTCTATTTAAACAAAATATGGATTGATCCTCCTATCAACATGATAGGGGATAATCCTTCAAAAATAGGATGTTTTTGAATAGTATATCCTAACCTCTACTTAAAATAGAGAAGTATGAAAATAAAAGAGCAAGTTGTTTCAACAACTTTGACAAAGTTGGTCGATATAACCACAAGGATTCTAACTTGTCTCTCCAGAACTAATTCTACATTATTTTAGGACAAAATAAAATCTTGACAGCACCCAAATGTCTTCAACACTGTTGATCACAATCCCTTTTGATCCTTCCAAGACCTGTAAATGAAAAACAAGATTAATTAAAATCAATACAAAACTAATTAAAGACTAGCTACAAAATCTCAGTTTTTGTAGTTTGTCTAAAAAAAATGACAAAACCAAATCAAATCGAAACAAACAAAACTAATTAGAAAATTAGAATTAACTTTACAAGAAATTATGTGTTTGAAATTGAATATGAGTGCAAGGTGGATCTTAGAACAATATTAACATTGGTGGATTTTTTTTGACAGTGATATTCAAAAAAAAATTACTCTTTTTTTTTTCATGAGAAAAATGTAATTTCCTTTTATTCATTGATTTATGATTCTCCCTCTTAATATCTCTATTCTGTCTCTGTACCGAATGGTATTTCTATAACTAGAATGATATCCACCATAACTTCCAGGATCTGAATTTGTTTTAGAATGCTGGTAGTTTCTATCATAGAGATTTTCTGTAATGAAATTACTCCTTAGAGTAGTACAAATAACTGACAGACCCTCAGATCCACAAAAAAATGGGGTAAGTTATCTACGAAGTCTTAAGGGGTTTGAACCTTGGAATTAAATTCTGCATTCATATTTTCGGATGGAACTTCATATTTTTCAACGATTAATGATTCCATTTAGGCATCCCTATGCTTAGATTTATTCTTGAGCATTCTAGATAGTTTTCATCCCATCCTTTTATTTTTTGAAATCAAATTCTTTCTTACTCTTCACCCGATTTTTATGTGGATCAACATATAGATTGAAATTTCAAGGGACTAACTGTGTTTTTTTGTCTTGTTTAAAACATTTAAGTGTTTTTCTTTCAATCGATTAAGAATCGATTCTAGAGATTGAGTATGTACTAGCTTTGCTTTGAGTTACATGATGAATACGGGAATGAATTGATTGATATGAGGAGAGGGAGGATATGACTCCTTTGTAAACCTAGACACCTGAGAACTAGTTTGAATCTCTGAGAAAAAGTGAAAGATTACACAAAATTTTGCAAAACCTTTACCTAAATCGAAACATAATTTATGAGAAATTTCTCTTTAGAAAACGGGGCATATCAAGAAAATATTTTCATTTCTGAAGAAACTACCCACATAGACAGTAAATGAGCCCATTCATGAGATGGTTTTCATACTGTTTTGTCAAATTCATTTTCGTTTGGTCAGAATTCATTTCACAAAAATATCTCTCGATTTTTTCCTTTTTGCTATCAAAAGTTATGGAAAATGCCCTAGCCTCTTCAAAATTAAAAACCTTGAACAATTGAATAAACCCTAACGAGCCTGCTTGGGAAAGCATACGAGTTGCATCATCATAGGTAAGAAGAGCCTGAAGGCCATTCGACTCTTCCCTTACAACATGGGGCATTAATTCATAGAATAGGTCAATAGATAGGATAGACTAAAAGGAGAACATACCGTCCCTATTGGAGAAGATATACTAAAATTGTATCCAAATAGAACGATAAAAACCACATGAAAATAGGTCAACATACCTCATACCAATAGCAGTGGCTAAGGATTCAAATGACCACGAATGACACAATCCCGTCAATGACTTAAGTCAATGATGATTTCCTGGATTGCTTGCATGGAAAAGGACAAATGGTTTTAGAATTGAATGACCCATGTACTCCTTATAATTTACCACAAACCTCTGACTCCAAATATTGGATGATGACACGGTTATGGAAATCATATCGTAGTCGCTCAGAGGATTTGGTTGAGGCAAAGGGGCATAATTGAAGGGAATGGCGAAGTATAGGGATTGAATAATGAATGATCCAACTTGAGGGATATGATCATGGAGTGATCAAGTGAGAATGAAGGCAAGGCTAAAATCTTACACAAAAATCATATCTAATAGCTTTGATGTAAGTTTAGAGTAATCCCTTCATGAATTAATTTGAAATGCCATGACATAAGTTTTACTTTCGATCATCGCTCCTCTAAATGTTTAAAAGGGTCGTTTAATAGTTCTAAAATGATTCCTAGTAAGGTGAGCTTAGAATTAGAGGATATAGAAACTTGATAAAGGTTGAGTTTAGTTATTCAATCCTTCAATTAACAACAACCCTATATAGCAATAATATCATCTTACAAATAATACTAGGAAATACGAGGAATAATCATTGATCGAAGAAAGACAGGTACGACAATATCGTTCAAAGAATTCACCAAGTGAGATCCACAAGAAAATTATTAATTTCATGCTTCGTAGTCATGAAATTAAGAATAAACATGAAATCATAACACACTCAAGCTGAAAGAACAACAGAGAAATCAAGCATACTAAAAACTGTAAAGACAAATGATTATATAAAACTAACTAAAATGATTTAAAAAACATATTTACAAAGAGTATATCAATTCGATGGAGACAACATTACTGGACAACGAGCATTTTTGTGGCTAACCCTGTATTTTCAAGGTAAAATGATAGGGTGTTGGTTGGGGGAGCCAACAAAGTGAAAAACTACAAAATAGGGGATGAAAAGTGGATAAGAGACTCAAGAAGAAGACACAAAAATTAGTTCTCAACTGCTACTTAGTCCGACTAATTTGGAATCGAAAATTGGCAAGGATTCTCATGTAGGATATGAATACAACAGATGAAGAATGACATCAATGTGAACAGATAGGCAAGGTAAGAATCCATATTTTTTATAGTAGAAATGTGTTGATTGTTGTAAAGCATGCTAAAAAGGAAAATAGAGACCCCAAGAGGTGATGTGTGACTCTTGTGAAAGGTGGATCTTCTCTTGTGTCATCCACTCTTGTGGCCAATACCTAAAATTATGAATTATAATATTTAATACACCTAAGTTATTGATTCTTGTCAATTGACTGAATTAGTCATGTTCCCAAACTTTCCCATATTGTGCTTCTAAGTATTTTGTAAATAAACCCCAAGTCTAATGATAAAAAGGGGGATTCCTTTTAACTACCCAACGATACCACTGATATGGTTTATCACAAAGTTCAATGTTGTTACGTGAATCATTTTAATATCATCCATAATATTATGTATTTCAAAATTTTTCTCTATTTGGTTCACCTAGGTAAATACCTTTGTTCCATCGAACATATTTAATTCAATCTTGGGAAAGTTGAATTTAGGACCCCCACCATAATTAACTCTAGTATTAAAGTTAAATACACTTGAAAAATTATTTTTATTGGAACGTTGTTCAACATGAATACTACCTTTATTTTCATGAGTCCCTTGCATTTTGATATCTCCTTTAGGGAGTCTTTCATCTAGAGCATGAAAGATCATGGAAGACATAGAATTTTGCAATTCCTTCATGGGATTTTGCAATTTCTTCATGAAATTTTGTATTTCTTTTTTATTTCCATCCATCTTATTTTTCATTTCATTCTTCTTTTAATGCATCTTAATTTCCATTTCATCCATAATTCTTTTCATCTCTTCCTTATTTTTAATGATCTTCTTGTCCATATGGTGATAAATATCTTGGATTTCATCTTGAGTCATGGTTGAGCTCTCTGGAGGTTTATTTGGTGAAGAAAATTTTGGAGGATTCTTTGAAGTAATGTGAGAAAAAAATAATTATCCTATTTTTCATCGTTATAATAAATTTTGAATAACCAAAAATAGATCTTCCAAGAAACATTTATGCCAATTGTAAGTTATGTACCTTTCAAACCCTTAATTTGGAGTCTGTCCTCCTCATCAACCTTCCTTCTAATGTATTTATGAAATTTTGACCCTCCCGTTGATGTGTCCTAATGGCCTATCAAGCATATAAGGGATAATGGCCTATGGCAGGTCCCAATTAAATCTACTCTCGTTTGGTGTCGTGCTTCCCACGAGTATATGGGCCTTGCTTCCGCTCAAAATTAAAAGAAGAAAAAGGGGAAAGACAATAGACTTCCCCCCAAATATTTCTAATTAATCCTAATTATAATCTAACTAAAAGTAAACTAATCTAATCTAACTAATTTTAACCTATCTCGAGAGAAAAACTAATAGATGAGCACAACTTAAAATGATACTTGGAAAACAAAAATAGTTCATGGCAGCCCAAGTATTTTATATCAACAATATTGTAGATATCATCTCAAATAGTTGAAGAGGATACCTATAACATCATCCATGTACCGATTATAAATTACAACAACATAAGAATTCTAGAAACTAAGCACAAAAATAGTTCACATGATTAATACCCATAAAACTTAAACCACAAAAAAAGTGTAGAAAATTCCCACAAGCATTTGTAAATGGTTATGACTTCAATTTTCTTTTTGTTCTTTATTAAATCGAAAATAATAGTACCATCTTTCATTAAAAATGGAAAAAGTCCCTATTACATTCTACAATCTCTTTTTTATAAAATAAGAGAGAGACTCTTCAACTCTCATGGTCGTTCGTTTTGTTTTCCCCCTTTTGTCTTTTTTTACATTTTGAATTTGTTTCATATTTCTGAAAATGAATAGGTGGGGGTTACAAACAAAAGTTAGAGAGTCTCCTGGGAGGTTATTTTCTCCCTCGGGAAGCTCATAAATGACATTCATTTGAAAACATGTGTATCTTTTCCCGCTGGGTCATTTTTTTAATTTCTTGAGTTTCTCTAGGAAATTTTGGCATTGGCTTGTTGTACAAGGTCATTTTGTCTTCTACTCGTCTATCTCATCTTTCTATTGTCCTATTGTTGGCTTGATTGCATTGCCTTTATCTTGAGATATGATTGTTTGAAGTCTACATAGTCGGTTCTTCATCCAAATTCAAGTTCCTTCTTTGTTTTACATTTTTGGACAATTTCTACTCTCGATATACTAGAAATTTCTATCTAAGTCTGTTAATATCTCCTTCATCTTTCCTTCAAGCCATCCTGGGCCTGATTTCATTGCTCGTAGCTCCATATATGGCTTCCTGAAGTTTGCATGGCCATTTTCCCCATAAATCTGTGGTTTGTTTGTTTTTATTAATTTTTTTATTCCTTCTGTCACATGTATGGTCTGGGGACCTCTACTGCTACATTCTTCTATCTGATACCTTTCTAATGAGGTATTGTAGACCCAATTCCGATACTTGTAGAAAAAGTTATGCCCATTTAAAGATTGTCTCTCAATAACCATCGATTTAGCCTATGACCGAATTTGGACCGTTGATCTTCAACCTGCAAAAGGAGTCTCACATGCATAAGGGAGTTCATCAAATACTGATTCAAATGGTTCATCCCCTACAAATAGTTGGAATGAGAATCTGAGTGGGCATGGATCTGTGGCTTGTAGTTTAATTTCAACTAATTTTCCCCCTTTTTAGAATTGGTAAAATAATTAAAAACAATTTCCAAAAAAAAAAAAAAATCATTTACATTATTTTACACTTATTTACAAAGTTAAAAACACAAATCTACCCCTAATCGTATATTATCAAAAAAAATTAAAATTAACTAAACTAATTATCCCCCGTTAATGTAAAAATAAAAATCACTAAGTTTAAAATTAATAAAATAATAATGATTTCTCTACCCTCTCTGAATTTGAACCTGTTACCTCCGAAAAAGAAACACACATTTTTAACCATTAAGCCCATTAAAATTTTGTTATTCATTTAATATACAAAAAATGATTAATCTATAAAAATTAAAAATAAAATTAAACAAAAAGCAAAAAATCAAACAACAGAAAAATAATAAACAAAATATGAGAAAATACACCCCCATCATCTTTGGGATTTTCTTTCATCTCTCACACATTAACTCCACTCCATTCCCTGATGAAAATGCTCATATCGTCGAGCACCAAACACTCCCCAGTGCCGATTTCATATCATCGATCACCTGACGTTCTGAACTCCCGACGATCACAATGCATGGACTTATAAAAATATATCAAAATAACCTTTGGATAAAGTGTATGAGGTGGCTTTGTCATGGTTGGTTGGTCGGGACATAAGTTAAACACTTAAATATTAAAATAATTCATCAAAAAGTATGTTCGTCATCAGAGGTTTAAGAGGTGACTGTGGTAAGTTTAGGTGACTTCACAGATGACAACGTTGACGATCCCCTTAGCTCGTAATTGCCACATAATACCTTTAAAATATTCCCTCTTTTACAAATATTCTTATAATAATATATTCTTTTAAATAATATTACATGATGTGTGGTCTGGGTATCATCGTTAGGAATTTTTTTGGTATGGAGGCGAGGTTTAGACAAGATAATTAACTCGTGAGGTTTCCAATATAATTAAAGAAAAAGTATAATATATTTTTCTAAGATTTTCAAGGCATTTGGGAATAATAAATTTTTTAACGAGGATAATATGGACCTCGTGCCATTTGGGAAGGGAAGGACGAGATTCCTAAAAAAAAATAGGATATTCCTTGAAAATAAGGAATATTTCTGAAATATAGGGAATCTTAA
>JZKD02S0501852.1:370104-390940 GCA_000966675.3 Picea glauca | reverse complement strand
TATATATATATATATATATATATAGAAAAAGAAAAATAAAAATAAAATTAAACCACAAGTTAAAAAAATTAAGTCGAAATTGTATGAGTCCACGTTCCACGCCCCTTAAGGTTCCTCCAATAAAGGTTTTGCACCTAGGGGACACAATTTAGAAAAAAATGTATAGGGTAGGATTCTAGAAACCAGACGCTATGGAGAGGAGTGAGGCATATGGTGACAAAGGATGTGGTGCTTAAGTTGCGGCGAAGTGAAAGTGAAGAAGGCAAAAGAACGACGCTTCATGTGATGATTTAGCATCCCAAGTTATGACAAGTAGAAACAGGACGTCGAATCCAACCAAGCACACATGATAGGTTAATCTAGTCAATATACACATATCAGAGGGTGTACATATTCAGATTGCAAGGAGCAAGAATCAATGAGGTCGAAGGAAATTTCTCTACATTAGACCACCATGCATGCGATAGATAGAGAAGAGGCGTCGAGCAACGGTATGACAAGGACTCACAACCGGGAAGATGAATGGACCTATGGCATGGATTTTGGAAAGAGGTAAGACCAAGAGAGGATCATGTATAAATCAATATGAAGAGGTTTGAGGACACGATTATGGAAAATGTAGGTCCAATAGCCTTGGGGGATTCAGAACTCGAGGAAACTACAAGCGAAGGTGATCTGCTACATATTGACCAAAATTTAGTCACCTATATGTTCCCGCTCCTGTAATAATAATACAAAAATGATATTGGAAGATGAATATTTTTGAAATATTATATGTTCATTGCATAGCCCTCGGTATCAGATTCTCCATGCATTTCATGGAATCAAAATCCAAGTCTCCATGACCAAGACACATACTTCTATCCATAATTCCAATGGAGGTATTACGAAAAGAAATATGAAAAATGTTCTAAGTGACATGTTCTTTCCTCCCCTTTCCCTTCACCTCTACTCATTCTCTCATTTTATACTTAGTCATTTTTCCCATTGTCTCATTATTTTCATATTCCACTTACCATTTTCCACACTTCTTTTCCTTTATTTTTCCATTTCTTTCCTTTTCCCTTTTTTCTTTTCCCAAATTGGACTTAATTCCTTTTATTTCCCATATATTTCTTTTCATTTTTCATATTTTTCATATTTCTTTCCATATTTCACGTGATCCATTATATACTTTCCAGAATTAGTCTTATTTACTATGTCTTATCGCGGATTGGCGGGTTGGTGATATTTCTTAAGAGTATGTTTTATCCTTGCTAACCTCACAATGCACTTTGACTTCCGCCACCTTCATAATTCACACAACTCTTTTTACTACTCTTTACTATGTAACTTCTCCAACACTTAGCCAATATATATGAGTTACCGCAAGTTCATGGGTTGGCAGGTTGGTTATATTTCTTAAGGGTATGTTTTATCTCCACTACCCTCACAATGCACTTTTACTTCCACCACCTTCATAATGCACACAACTCGTTTTACTACTCTTTACTATGTAACTTCTCCAACACTTAGCGGAATATATATGAGTTACCGCGGGTTCACGGGTTGGTGAGGGTTGGTGATATTTATTTCATATGTTATATGCAAGTCCGTCCAATCGATTATGAAGACTTAGAATATTTTACAACTTTTTTTACTACTATTTACCTCTTCTCTCCACTTCACCTACACATATAAATTTTCACACTCAATTCTTACTATGTATTACCGCAGGTTTGCGGTGATTTCCTCACCTACCTCTGCATTCATGTAAACCCACAAACCCGCCACATTATTTTAATAATATTTTTTGTATCCTAAGTTCTATGGGGAACATCTCCAGGTCACACATGGAACTTTATTAACCAATGATATATATCCACATGGAAATTAAATGGATGGTGCCACATGGAAACTAGTTAATGGAGACACGTGGCATCATACAAGAAGTGACACATGACATGATTTTATTGGATGACATATGACATATTTTTATTGGAATATTGTTGTCCTACTGAGTGATGAAATGCGAAAACATTTGGTTGGGTGACTCATCATTGCTGACTGGGTAGATTGGTGGTTGACTAGGCGTGCAAAGTTATTATTATATTCAACAATTTTCCAAGGGTTGAATCTTGCAAGATCTATAATCTCCTCTCTTATTTATTTCTTGTCAAGTGTATGCTACACTTAACATTATATACCACTAAGAATATTTTATTCTCGTACATGTGGGATAAAAATAAAGAAGAAAATTTGAAATTCAGCAAAGGAGGTCGAAATTAAATCAAGGGCCCACATTTACCCATGTTGGATGTAGACCTAGTCAGGAGAAAAGGCTATTTTTGGGAAGAGAATCATGAAAGGAGGAAAGGACAACTAGAAGGAAAAGCAGTATGTGTAAGGGAAGCAAGCGAGACACACATGCAAAGAATACCTAACAACACTAGGGTTAGGGTTTTTTTAATGTATTGTAATGGATGATGAGCCAAGAATATAAATAGGTAGTACTTAGAGGAAGAAAGGGACGGACCAAAAAAAATAGAGAGAGGAAAGAGAGGAGGAGAGAAGAGAATAGATGGAAGAGAGGCATAATAAATGCACTACTCAGTAAGTTGGTGAGATAGGGAAGCAGTGAGCGACTCGATCCCGAGGTTTAGATTGCAGGCTGAGGAGCCTGGTGTGATCTAGTTAGCCTCATAGGGATCGAGGAGCCCGTTGGAGAGTGTAAGATATAATATTGTGAACACGTGCGGTGTGATATATTACTGAACCATAATAAAGAGCTTGAGAGCCAGATCTTTGTGTATGTATCCCAGGAGGGGGTGAACCATGGTAACACATGTGTTGTGTGAATGAATGTATATGTCTTTATTGTTGTTAAGTGGTGAAAGTTAGATGAATGAATGAACTAGTTAACTCTGGTATTTCACAAGCATGAGTAGAATGAATGTTATAATTAGATGTTAGAATGAATAAATAAAGATTACAAGATACAACCGCAGATCTCCACTCATTCCCAGGTTGCAAACACCTGAGTATTGCAGCCACCCATAGAGTTATCTCGGGTGAGATTGCGGAATACACCATATGTGTTTCTTTTCCTTCTAATCTACCAGAGGGGCCGATAGTTTTAGAGGGATTTTGTTGGGGGTTTATCAAATCTAAACCGTGGTCAACCTATGACAATAAGGTAGGATCAAGATAAATGATAAAGAATCCTAAGAAGAAGAGTAGAAAAACCAACAAATGGTTCCGTTGTCAGTTGGTTGGAACATGATGGGATTGAGTATATGAGATTTGCGGAAGACATGTCAAAAGAATGACAGACTAGATGACAAGACGTTGAGAGAATGAGAATCTAAAAGGGGATGTTGAGACCATGGAATCCAACGAAGCTAGAGATAGAGAGCTGGTTGAAAACAAAGGAGATGGGATTTTCACAGAAAGATAATAGAAACCCAAAGTTGACACCGCACAAATATATGGACAAGTACGTATTCAATGACTTGCATGAAGTACTTTTCTATTATTTCTCACATGTATTGCAGGAGTGGATAAAAAGGTTGAAATACAACCATCCTACAAATCAAATCAGACAACTAGAGTGGAATCCTGTAGAGATCGTGCAGTTACAATGAGTTGATAATAAATTTACGCGTGCAACAGAGCTCTGGTTAGACAACATTGTTGCAGGATTTATCATAGAATTTGTAGTAGATACAAAGAAGTATTACAGTGCGACAGAACAAGAGTTATTGAAGGGACCTAGAGGTAGGCATATCAAATTGTTACATACTTCTATTAAGAGATTTCTATATAATAAAGGTGTAATGACAATGGAGTCGGATAGTTAAACTTCCCTATGTGCATGGGGGAAGGGGGGAATCATTGAAAGGAGAAGGAGAAACGAAAGGGGAAATGGAGAAAGGAAAGAAGGATGAGGCCTTGGACCCAATCATGATGGATTAAGACTAGATAAAGCGTATCATGGAAACAACTGGAAGAACATGCAGTGGAGTACCCTACCAATATAAGGTGAACACCAAGAAGAGAGTCATAGCTACAAGGGAGGGCTTGGAAAGTGATGAAGAAGAGGTAGAGGTTCTCTGGGCTGTGGAGAAGATTGAGGAAATCCTGCACGTGATATATGAGAGGAAGACGAGAGGTCCAAGTGAAGGAATAGAAGGCAACACTCCTATCCATATCAGTGTCAGTGTGGAACCCATAAACCCATGTGCGACTAATACACCAAGAAGAACACCACTATTTAGACAACCAAATTTTGGGAGAAGGAAGACAATAGGAAGTAAATGTACAGAAGGAACAACAACTAGGGGAGCCAGTTCAAGAATCATTAGTCAAGTATCTACACCGCACAGAGGTAGTAGTTCAACATTTAGGATGGCAGGACATGATCCCACCATCAGATTACCAGAATTCAAAGGAGAGGCGTCGGAGGACCCTGAGAAGCAATTGTTCATTTTTGAAAAGATCTGGGAAGAGAAACACATCACAGATGAGGACACTAAACTTGCACAGTTAGATATCACACTAAGAGATCATGCACTAGATTAGTACAAGAGTTTATCTGCAAAAAGTTCACCAAGGACAACCAGGATGATTAGAGATATCAAAAAGCTATTGATAAACAAATTCCAGAAGCCTAGTTCAGAGGATCAATACATGAATGAGATGATAGAGATTAGACAAAACCAGGAGAATCTAACTCAACCAAAAAAAAGGTAAGGACAAAAGAGAAGCCATTTGGTGTACCACATGTAGGAAAAAAGGACACCATAAGAATGAATGCCCAACATTCGCGAAATACATTGCAACATGAATTCCAAACCCATTGCCAACAGGAGGACTATGCTGTGAGATATGTAAGAAACAGGGGCATGATCCATATCATTGCCCAATGATGCAGAAGTACCAGACAATACCTAAGAGTTAATATTGCAAATTTTACAAGACAGTAGGCCATGATGATAAATGTTGCAGGACCATGGACCTCATGATGGAAAAAACATTAGACATTTACAGGGTGCAAGCATAAATGATGACCGGGAAATCCACATCACAGTTTAACCAAGTACCAACCCTGTATAACACTGCACAACAACAGTATAACACTACAGAACAAAAATACAACAATGCACAACTGTAGTACAATACCGCACAACCACATTATAATCCTGCACAGTATAACCAACTGCCCTAGTATAATGCACCATGAGGAGATCGAGTTAGCTACAAAGGTGGAGGAAGAGGAAGAGGAGGCTTTGGAAGAGGTAGAGGACCATTGTTATGCCACAACTATCAACAACCAAGACACTATGCAAGAGAATGTCCACTCCCACCCGCGACATGTATATATTGTCGCGCATAAGAGCATCACATAGAATAATTCCATACACTATTAGGAAAGATCCAGGAAAAGAGAAATTAGAACAATCAGAATGTTCAATGGATTTCAGGAGAAGCAATGCATGACAAAATAAATATCAACATAGTTATGCGGGGAGGAGATAAGACATGAAATGATGAAGTAATACAAGATGCATGACAACACCAATGGGTGAAGAATAATGTTGAACCAAAGAAGCAGTTTGATGCATAGAAAGAAAATGAGATATTCAAGAAGGCTAGACAATAATTTATGAAGCCAGACATTGCATCGACATCAATTGCACAACATAATAAGGAAGTATGAGTGTATGAGATGCCTCCATCGTTGGATCACACCAAATAAGCACAACTCCTAGGAAAAGTAAGTATGATTAAAGGTTTTTTGCAATCCTGTGTTAAACTACTAAATGATCCATCATCTGTTAAAGTGTTACAAAGTATGCTATAAAGATGTAGAATAGAGGTAGAAGGAAATCTAGAACAGAAAACAATTAATCATCTGCATCCAAGGAGGAGAATAAGAAGAGAATTCAGACTGAACGCTAATATTGGAGATTTCAACATCGAAGATATTATACTGGATTTACGATCCGAAGTAAATGTGTTACCCAAGAAGACATGGAAAGGTATGGGAGAACCCACATTAGGTTATTCACCTGTTCAACTGAAACTAGAAAACCAATACATATTTCTACCAATTGGAGGACTAAAAGGGGTCACAGTAGATCTGGATGGAGTGCGTACTAAAGCCGATTTCAAGGTAATAGAGATTGTGGATGGAATAACACCTTACCTAGAACTGATTGGCTTGGATTGTGTGTTTTAAAATCAGTCCATAATCAACTTAAATATGAGGGATATGGCATTTGAGTCAAGGGAATAGAGAGTCATTGCTCCATTGGATCCATCGAAAGGGGGAAGGTTTGTAGAACCTACTTTCTTAGACCTAGAGGAAATTAACCAGTTGTACAGAACAACCACGCGAGAAGAAGATTATGTGAACCCAACTGCATATGGGGTACTCGGTTGGAGAATCTTCACCTCATGCATGTTAGACTCATATATAGGTTTAAAGAATTGGCAACATAGGTTACACGAAGTCTCCACAAGAAGATGCACAAGAATAGACCATGCAGTAAGGTGGGTAGGTATGGAGATAAGAGAACCTCCCATCTTCCATGGGGTGAATGACTTAGAATAATTCTTAACATGATACGAACATGAAGTGTTAGAAAATAAGAGACTCTTATCCCTGGATATAGAACTCAAGGAAACACCTTCAAGATGGTGGGGTGCACACAAAGAGACAGTTAAGGATTGGTACCAATGTAAGCGGTTACTGCGCATTAGGTTTGGCACAGAACATAGAAGAAATCAACTGCAGAAATATCACAGACAGGGGGCACCAGTAGAACACTTGGACAAGTGAAGAACGCTATGAAGGATGACACCACCATAGGAATGGCCTCATCATTTTTTTCACACGTTAGAAGGGATTCCAACAAACTGGTATATAGACCAAGAATTGTGCAGAGGAACTACAAACTGGACAATATTACAACAGAACTTCACATTCACTTTCCCATTTGAACATGAGAACACCAACATAGACTCAACACTTAAACGAATCAGAGGGGCAATATTCATTAAAGAACAAAAAGTTGAACTCATGAGAGAAGAAAAACAACAAAACAAACAATCAGTAAAAGAACTAATATCATGCTACCATGTGTAGGAAGAAGCACCAAATGAAGATGACCCATGAAACATTCATATTGTGGAAGTTGAGGGTGAAAGAGAAGTGGAAGTTCCACCTCTGGAATCAGAAATAATTTTCTATGTTGATTAAGGTGAAGAAAGTCAACATTGGGACAATTGAGAATACCAAAATGGCCATCATTGGAGACTGTTATCGCTCAGTTTGTAGTTTAGGTCAAGTAGCTGAAGGGTAAGGGTCAAACTGGCGTAACATGAGTTTCCCCACCCACTGTCACCTCGATGGGGGGCTCTTTCTATTTAGGGTGGCTAAACCCAAGGGAGACGTCCCTGACAATTTGGGGTTTTGAAATGTAAAGGCTTAAGGATTAAGGCAAGTTTCCCCTTCACAGATTACCGCCAAGAAGATAGTCAGATGAAAAAGAACCACAGAAGAGGCACCTGCTTGCGAGACAAGACAATAATGATACTAGTACATGAAATAGTGGTTAATACTCCATTAATAAATGACTATCAATATTTAATGTACATGAGCATAAATAGCAGTAAATATTGACGAAGTCAATGTTTGCAATAATGGCAATGGCAAATTAAAGTCACTTGTCAATAAATACCAGAATGATATAGCATCCAATGAAAATGATCAATCCTTAAATTAACTCAATGCATTAAATATCATCAAATTCTCATATACATGCAGTTGCTGCGTCAAGTATACTAGAGGTGACGTTAGATTTCTTCCAGGGTTAGTATAATAGACAAAGAGGTCAACATTTTGAAAATAAGCCAATGAAATTTATCAATACATCAATGTCTATCATTAGATGACCAAGCCATAGTATTTTCTATCAACCAAAATCTTAATAAAGGCATGACGTCATCATTTTTTGCTAGGTTAGTAGACATTAGGGTTAGTTAGGGTTTCAAATTTGAGAGTTTTGAAAGATTGTTTTGGCACAACAAGCTCAACGTTGGAGAGAAAAATCAGTGCCTTAGGGTATTATGGAGTCAAAATTAAGGGCAAGATCTCGAGAGGATCAAAATCTAAAGACTAGAGAGTTAGGTTCTATGGTGCTACAATGGCAGGGCCCTAGAATCAAAACCCTAAGGGAAGGAGGCTCATTCTGGTGTTGCTTAAGCAAGGCCTCATGCTCCTTCCTCTTTCTTTAAATATTCTTGGCAAAACGACTAGCTTTAAAACACAAGTCTAAGGGAGAAAAGTGTTGTGGGAGCAAGGCTCTTCAAACCCTAAAGGTTAAAACCCTAGGTGTAGAATCAACTAGGCCTAGGACAACTCCTCTCTTCAACTTATATACAAAGCTAACTCAGAAAAAGGATGATTAGTGTAGCAACGACTAGGCTATATCTTCCTTAATCAATGGCTAAAACACGTTTCTCAACCATGGGGACATATAGCAAGGACCTACTTGTGTGCTTGCTACCTAGGGTTTGAAGATTAAGCAATATAATAGCAATATAACAATAAATGCAAGATATTTAACCTACAACCATTCATTCAAGAAGTTTTGCATGAAAAATACACTTACAAATCATGAAGAGTGCTCATCAAACCCTAGTTGTAAACCTTCCAATGAGAGAAACACCATAACATGCCAAGAAAATCCTCCAAACAAGAGTTGCGCCTCACTTCCAAGAGCGAAAAATACTAAGACAAAAGATAAAGTAGATCTCTCACAAGAGAGTGAGTTGTGTTATGTCTAAAATGAGGTCCAACGTCCTCTATTTATACCAATCTTATGACCTTTAATTATAAAAATAGGTCATTAAAATAGCCGACAAGGTTGACTAACAATTTTACACTGTTTTTACATTAATCTGCTAAAAAATGTCACAATATGAGAAAAAAGGGGGACGTCAGGCCCTTCTGAGGGAGACGTTGGCCCTTTTTTGGGCAAGCACAGCATCCAGAGACCAAAACATTGGCCCTTCTAGGGATCCTCCAAGCTGCCACACGTGCCAAATGATCCCAGCACACTACCACATGCTCCAGACAACGCCCAACTACCTCAGGTGACGTCCTGTCCATCAAAATCAAACGTCCATCTGCAGTGGGTGATCCCCCCTAGGCTGGGCTCTGCCAAAGTTTCCTGGGGGGAACGTCCTTCTTACTTCTCATGCAATGGCTCATCACAACGTTGTCCTATCTCTGCCATCTTAGCAACCATCTGATGGGCTCTTCAGCCCCATGGAGGTCCGAGCTAATCATATCCCCATGTGTACCGGTCCACTCGTACCTGTCCACTAGGCATGGTCCTTCACATAAAAAACTACGCCCTCCATGGGCTCATCAGTCCTCGGGATCATAGCAATGTTAATCATATTTCATCATTAAATTTATCAAATAAATGCATGAAATACCTAGCATATCATCTAAGAGCTCAAAAATGTTATACATATCTACTATGAAAAGTTGAAGAAACCAACAGAATAACCTATTGGGATAATATCCACAAGAAAAGGAAAGTTTCCACAGAGGATCATTCAAGCCATGTATATGAAGTGGTATGGTCTAGGGATGTCCAGTCATAGTAAGACCAGGGGTAGGTGTCGTCCGTGGGTGCCTTTGTAGGAGGCAAGCTGTACCCGTCATGGATGCACTTTTTCCAAGCCCCTTTTATTTGCGTTTATTTTTATTTATTGCTTTTCTTTCTTTTTACTTCAAGGTCTGACCAGAGGACACTGCCTTGGCATGGTGACCAGAGCTGACAGTGTTACCCACTGGTATTTTCGCAGAAATGATAAGGCTAACTCATGATGAGACCCCCTTTCCCTTGGTCATGCAATCAAAGGTCAGTGCCCTGGCATGGTGACTAGATGATGGGAATGTCATACTGCTAGATACTTATGAACATAATGGGGCGGCTCGTGATGAGACCTCCCATCCTCTTGGTTAGGTCTTGTTTTATTATTTTTTCTTAGGGTCCCTTTTGTTTCTTATCGAGAGGCTTTTTATTGCCTTCTCGGGGATCTCTGGGCGAAGCATATATAGGTTTCATTTCCTATGGATTTTATCTTTTACCAGCTTCTTTTACCCCCTAGGCCTTTAGCCCCTTCTTCCCACAAGACAAAGTGTAACCCTCAAAAGGTCATCCTAATGGCTGGACTAGGGGAATGGGATGGATGAATGGGAGATAAGATGTAAAATGATAGAATGGTGGGAGCGGATGATGGCTCTGCAAATCCCCCCTGGTGGCTAACCAAAACCCATGAATAGAAGATTGCTAATTCACCCTATTAATCACCCCAACAATGGTCAAGTGGATTAGTGTAAGATCCAAGCAGTCATCAGAAATGTAAGGTACCTGATGCATATATAAGAAGGTTATAATGATCAAACATGACACATACCATGCTACCTCGAACCAATTACCTCATGGAGCAAGAGTCTCCTCTAATGCAAGTCCAAGCTGGTGGTGATGGAAGCTGCTGCTACTGACAGGACAAGTCTAGCGAAGAAGAAGAAGGATGGGCACTCCAGGGCCATGCTCAGGTCAATTCTGCTCTCGGTACTCCATGTCTAGGACCTGTGGGCCTCGAGACATGATCTCCTAGTTATCCCTAGATATCGCGGATAACATCTGGCTCCAACTCGAGGACATGTGCTCACCATAGAGCGCATGAGAACCTTAGCATCTATGGCATAAACCTGTAGACCTGCTCACACTTGACAAGAAAGCATCAACGACAAAAGGTGGGGTGGTATTTCCACCCCGCAAAATATAACATGTATATAAAGTAATCATAAATGAAAAAAGAGAGTGAAACACTTACCTGTACTTACCTATTGACTGCATGTTGGTGTAGTCAAACAACCAATGAATCCAACCCAACAATGTTCCTTGATACCTGCCTTTGTGCTTCATCATAAACCAAAATAGTGATAAATCAAGCACAAAAATGTCATGAGTTATAATACATATCACATCATCAAGAAAGTCAGAATCTAACTCATGGAGGTGGGTGGGAGGGAGAAAATCCTGCCAAGTTCATCTCTGAGAAAAGTACTCAATCCTATCCAAGAAAGGGTCATGAAAAATACAAGGTTCAAAAAACCGACTCAAAGGGCCTGTAAACTGGTTAACTAGGACATACTCACACTCTAAAATCAAGGAAGGAATCGACAAAGATTTAGCAGATGACTGGCAAACTATCAAGGGAAAGTTGAAAAACTAATTGGAACTAGCATTACCAAACCAACCCTTGGAGTCTAGGGTTTTCCCAGAAGGAAACTCAACATAAAAAAGGTACTTCCCAACTACACCTTTAATGGAAAAGCATGGAAAAGTAATAACAGGTGGTTGGGGTGAAAAGTCATGAGAAACCTTCTTTAGGCAAACAATGTCCTTACTTGTATTAAAATCTGAGCATAGTGGTGGTTGGCAATCATCTTCATAAAAAGAGTCAAAATGCTCAGAAGAGTACTCATAAAAAATCTCAAGGTAAGATTGAAAATCATCAGAAGAATGGGGTACTAGGTCATCCTTGGTTTTTTGAAAGGTACAAGTGAAAACCTCATCTCCTTGTTGCCATTGGTCAGAAGTAATCTATTGTGACAATTGCAAGGGAAACAACTGGAAATGACTCTCAGTGTCATAGATGGGATCTAGGTCATAACCAACTATATCCCACCTACGTCTCCCAACATGTATGAACTCATCAATGTTATCAACAGTGTCACTATCTGTGTCATAGCATGCAGTGTTTGAAACATTTGAAAATTCATCCTCCTCCTCCTTTTCATCACAAGGTAAAACATTATCAAAAACTAGGAGAGGAGGGTAACTTACTATTTCTTGTTGCACAGGAACTTCGAGGAGCTCGATGTTTTCATCATGTGTCATTGTTTCATCCTCATGGACTGCTTCTTTATATTTGATTGCACAACGAGGTCCATCAACTTCGTTCAAAGCTTTCTTTTCTCCTTCATTTTATGAATCAAGGAACACAGTGTCATTGGCATCTTGACATGGAACACAACTAACCTCATCTTCTTTTTGTTGTGCAGGAGAAAAGGGCTCTTGGATTGTTTCATCAGAGGGAGGGGCACACATTGATACTTCATCATCTTGCTTAGGTTCCATTTCCTCAATCATTTTTTCAATCATCCCATGTTGAATGATGGTCTGCTTCCCTTCTTCTTGGAAATCATCAACAAGTTTTTCATGGGAATACAAACTTTCCATAGTAAGAGTACCCGAAGTGAAGAGGTCCTTTATCCTTGATGAGAAGATGTTCTGTTCAATTCCTTTAGCCATGCCATAAGCTTCAGTGAACATCTTTGGGGCCCTTTTACCGAGGGGAAAACCTAGGTGAGCCAAGATCGCATGGGTATAGAGATGGACAACATACTCTTCTTCAGGACGATGGCTTGCAGGAATCTGATATAGAGTGCCCTCAAACCTACTCTGAAAGTTAAATAGGGTTTCATTCTCAGTTTGTTTTATATGCTCAAATTTTTTTAGTAGTACTGAGATGTCTTCTGACTGAATTCCCCATTCTTCAAGAAAGACCTCTTCCAACTGGTTCATAAAGGTGATGCTAGCATTAAGAAGGTTATCATACCACTTCTTAGCATTTCCATGAAGAGTATTTGAAAAAATTTTCATCACTACATCTTCAGCATCATCATCGACAGGGTGGAGTCTAAAGTAAGAATAAAATTCATCTATATGAAAGTCATCTCTTTCCCCATCGCCACCAGTGAATCTAGGGAACCATTTCTTGGATATCGGGGGCATTTGTCTTGGGTATCCTGGGATTTTTCTCATGTCTAAAGGTTTATAGCTCCCGGGATCCCATTGTGAAGTCATTGTTGGCTTCGTCATCAGTGGATTTGCTAGATAGTTTTCCTGAAACTATCAAAGAATAGGGGGAAAAGGTCTTAGTGGAGTCGCCAGGTAAGCTTGTAAGAAAAGGTCTTTGAGGCAAGGCTTACCAAAAGATTTGTCGTTGAGGAAGATTGACTTAGTGTTCCCCGGCAGCGGCGCCAAAATGTTATCGCTCGGTTTGTAGTTTAGGTCAAGTAGCTGAAGGGTAAGGGTCAAACTAGCGTAACATGAGCTTCCCCACCCACTGTCACCTCGATGGGGGGATCTTTCTATTTAGGGTGGCTAAACCCAAGGGAGACGTCCCTGGCAATCTGGGGTTTTGAAAGGTAAAGGCTTAAGGATTAAGGCAATTTTTCCCTTCACAGATTACCACCAAGAATATAGTCAGATGAAGAAGAACCACAGAAGAGGCACCTGCTTACGAGACAAGACAATAATGATACTAGTACATGCAACAGTGGTTAATACTCCATTAATAAATGACTATCAATATTTAATGTACATGAGCATAAATAGCAGTAAATATTGACGAAGTCAATGCTTGCAATAATGGCAATGGAAAATTAGTCACTTGTCAATAAATACCAAAATGATATAGCATCCAATGAAAATGATCAATCGTTAAATTAACTCAATGCATTAAATATCATCAAATGCTCATATACATGCAGTTTCTGCATCAAGTATACTAGAGGTGACGTTAGCTTTCTTCTAGGGTTAGTATAATAGACAAAGAGGTCAACGTTTTGAAAGTAAGCCAATGAAATTTATCAATACATCAATGTCTATCATTAGATGACCAAGCCACAGTATTTTCTATCAACCAAAAGCTTAATAAAGGCATGACGTCATCATTTTCTACTAGGTTAGTAGATGTTACGGTTAGTTAGGGTTTCAAATTTGAGAGTTTTGAAAGATTTTTTTGGCACAAAAAGCTCAACGTTGGAGAGAAAAACCAGTGCCTTAGGGTATTATGGAGTCAAAAGTAAGGGCAAGATCTCGGGAAGATCAAAATCTAAAGACTAGAGAGTTAGGTTCTATGGTGCTGCAATGGCAGGGCCATAGAATCAAAACCCTAAGGGAAGGAGGGTCATTCTGGTGTTGCTTAAGCAAGGCCTCATGCTCCTTCCTCTTTCTTTAAATATTCTTGGCAAAACAGATAGCTTTAAAACACAAGTCTAAGGGAGAAAAGTGTTGCGGGAGCAAGGCTCTTCAAACCCTAAAGGTTAAAACCCTAGGTGTAGAATCAACTAGGCCTAGGACGTCTCCTCTCTTCAACTTATATTCAAAGCTAACTCAGAAAAAGGATGATTAGTGTAGAAATGACTAGGCTATATCTTCCTTAATCAATGGCTAAAGCAAGTTTCTCAACCATGGGGACATATAGCAAGGACCTACTTGTGTGCTTGCTACCTAGGGTTTCAAGATTAAGCAATATAATAGCAATATAACAATAAATGCAAGAGATTTAACCTACAACCATTCATTCAAGAAGTTTTGCATGAAAAATACACTTACAAATATTGAAGAGTGCTCATGAAACCCTAGTTGTAAACCTTCCAATGAGAGAAACACCATAACATGCCAAGAGAATCCTCCAAACAAGAGTTGCACCTCACTTCCAATAGCCAAAAATACCAAAACAAAAGATAAAGTAGATCTCTCACAAGAGAGTGAGTTGTGTTATGTCTAAAATGAGTTCCAACGTCCTCTATTTATACCAATCTTATGACCTTTAATTATAAAAATAGGTCATTAAAACAGCCGACAAGGCTGACTAACAATTTTACACTATTTTTACATTAATCTGCTAAAAAATGTCACAATATGAGCAAAAAGGGGGACGTCAGGCCCTTCTGAGGGAGACGTTGTGACACAACCTGCCCTCACCGAGCAGTCGCACCACCAGGACCTTCACAAGCCTCGGCCCGAAGAGTCCCCCCTTCCAACTCCCTTGGGAGTCCTTTACCCACAGTTATACTCTCACACGATCTTCCCTTCGGAAATCGGAAGATCGGGTCTCGCGATATCACGAGAGTCGTGACACTGCCCCAGTCGCTCAATCGCCGAAATCTTGAATGCCGATGTTCAACGGTCAAGGCTCCGGATATCGGGTTTGTCCCTATCGGGATATCGCCACTAGTGATGCCAACCTTCTGGCTCTCCAAATCCCGAACGCCGAGGTGTCGAGCCCTCGCTACAACTCCACCTGTACCCCACTATGCCTCCGGGTCCCACACTGCCACGTCAACCTCGGGGTTTCGTGGATCGCGAACCCACAATGCACTGTTCCCTTGCTGCTGGAAACCCCGAATGCCGAAACCCCGATACGCCGGATTCATGCCACCTGTCTGTGCCTAAATCAACGGACCCGATCGAATCGGGAAATCGCACTTCGCGATTTTGACGTGTGCGTAATTCTTGCACTCACCAACCCCGATTCGCCAATATGTGATGACCAATGATCCTCCCTGCGTCTGAGGGCTAACCACCTCGCTCCTTCTTCCAGATCCGATGATCCACGGGACCTCGCGAGTCTCCCCGATAAATACAAATCGTCGATTCTCTTCCTCTACGGAGGGATCTCTGTTCCACCACCTTCGTCCTGCGCGACTGAGACAAAGTGAACTTCCCCTCCTGGACTTTTATTTGCTCGGACTCCTTCAAGGATTCCTCGAACACGCTCCCTGTGCTCGGTCTTCAATCACCTCCAAAAGTGATGGAGTCTTCTGGCCCTTGCGCGTCCACGCTCGCAACAGCTTCGACCTCCTCCTTCTTAGACTTGCTACTGAGACTCGAATTCGACCTGCACTCACCTGCACGGCTCTAAATCTCTCAAATCAACTCTGAAAGAAGTGAGAACAAAGGTTCAACTACTTAGCCTCCTCGACGCACTCCATGCGGAGGTATTCAACTGCACTCAATGCAGGAATCTCCTGGTCTAAGAAGAGAAACAATTGAAGCTCATTCTCTCAGGTTTCTAACCTGATACGCAATCACATATGCAACATATAACATATAAGCATAAAAAGAAGCAAACATGCACAAGCATAGTATCAACAACACACAGAGATCAAACACGTCCATGGGATTGAATCAAAGCTCTTCCTATTAATTCAATAACTGTACATGGAGGTTTCTTCACAGCTCTCTCTACTCTGCTCTCTCCTTCCTTCCTTAATGCTGAATGTGTCTAATACAATGAACAAGGGAGGGTGTCTATACTCCGTTTTCCCTCTCGAAAGGTGACTGTCTAATCTACAACTACTTTCTATCTACCAGCCTTAATTGTATTAAATGCCTTCCTATCTGTAACATAATACAAGTGYGCCTGGTTTTGAATGCCTTCAATTAAGTGGCGGCGCAACAAATCTCCACATTGATTCAAAAATGTTAGGTGCTGGCGCCGTCCAGCTGTCTCTTCTTTCTTCATGCGTTTGGCTTGCTTGCGAATTGTAGATGCTCCTGCATCATACTCCTTGGCTTAAAAAAATTTCATGGGCTCCTGCTCATGATCTCCTGCACACTATGCCCATGCTTTTGTATGACTGCCTCTGTTTCCCAGCTGGCATCCTCCACCGGGTGGTTCTTCCATTTCACCAGGTATTCAAAATACTGTTTCCTCCTGGTCTTTCTGCCTGCTCGCTGATCCAGTATGCAATCAATCTTGAGTTTCTGTGCAACTGGTAATTGTTTCTGCCACTCAACCACTGGCTCCTCATTTCTAGCCTTTGCTTCAGCCCTGTAGGGGTATAAATCCGAAATGTTAAAAATCGGAGATATCCCGATGCCCTCGGGCAACTCAAGCTCATATGCATTCTCACCGAATTTCCTTAGAATTTTGCATGGCCCAATTTTCTTCATCTTGAGCTTGTTGTATGTTCCCCTTGGGAACCTTTCTTTCCTCATGTGCGCCAGAACCATGTCTCCCACTTCAAACTGRAGTTGTCTCTTCTTTTGATCGGCTCTGCGCTTGTATTCCTGATTCGTCTTCTGCAGTCGCTGCTTCACCTGTGCGTGAAGTTCGTGCATCGCCTCAGCGAACTCTTCAGCTCTCGCACTGCTGGTTTCAGCCTGTTCCGACTCTCTAAGCTCAGACACTCCTCTCGGCTGCGTCCCATACAAAATTAGGAACGGGCTTCTACCTGTACTCCGATTCACCGAATCGTTGTACGCAAATTCTGCCTGCGGTAGGATTTGATCCCAGCTGCTGTGATGCTCCGTCACCAGGCTCCTCAACAGATCCCCCAAGCTTCTGTTGACTACTTCGGTCTGCCCATCTGTCTGCGGATGGTAAGCAGAACTGAATGCCAAGTTAGTCCCCAGCTTCTTCCATAGCGTCCACCAAAAATGACCTATGAACTTGGTATCCCTGTCCGAGACTATGCTCCTTGGCAATCCATGCAATCTCACGATCTCTTTGAAAAACAAATTTGCGATGTGTGTGGCATCGCTTGTCTTATGACACGGAATAAAATGTGCCATCTTCGAAAATCTGTCCACCACAACAAAGATGGAATCCACGCCTCTCTGAGTTCTCGGTAACCCCAGAACAAAATCCATACTAATGGCTTCCCATGGCCTCTTGGGTATGGGCAACGACTGATAGAAACCTGTGTTCTGTTTTCGGCCCTTCGCATGTTGACATATTCAGCACCTGTCAACAAACCGCTTCACATCTGCACTCATGCCTGGCCAATAATAAGATTCTCTCAGCTTGGCGAATGTCTTGTCATGTCCAAAATGACCTACTAGTCCTCCACTGTGCTTCTCTTTCACCAAATTCTCTCTCATAGAGCAACCTGGAATGCACAATTGGTTGCCTTTGAAAAGCAATCCATCCTGGATCAGGTAGTCAATCCATAGACTCCTATCCCTGAGAACTGGATTCTCAGCTGCCTCGTATGCCTCACCAAAATCTGCGTCACCTGCATACATATCCTTCAGATTTTCAAAACCCAAAGTTTTGACTCTGAACTCCTGCAACACCAGACATTTCCTGCTCAAGGCATCAACTACCTTGTTCGCAGCTCCTGAAATGTGTTTGATCACGAATGTAAAATTTTGCATGTATTCCACCCACTTCGCATGCTTTTGATTTAGCTTCTCTTGCTGACTCACGAATTGCAGTGCATGGTTATCACTGTACAAAACGAATTCCTTGGGTATGAGATAATGCCTCCACTTCTTCAATGCCTAAATGATGGCATAGAACTCTTTATCGTACGTGGAGTACTTCAGCTTTGCATCATCCAGCTTCTCGCTGTATTATGCCACAGGCCTGTCATCCTGGCTCAAAATTCCTCCAACAGCATACCCGCTGGCGTCACACTTCACCTGGAAGGTCTTCTGAAAATCTGGCAATACCAGAATCGGTTGCTCCGTTATTTTTCGTTTCAACAAATTGAAGCTCCCTTCGGCCTCGGTTGTCCACTGAAAAACCTTATGCCGCTTTTTCACAGTGTCCATCATTGCAGCACTGATTCTGCTAAAGTTCCTAATGAACTTCCTGTAGAAGCTTTCCAACCCATGGAAACTCCTCACTTCAAAAACATTTCTCGGTGATGGCCAATTCCTGATCACTTCAACCTTCTCAGGATCCATCTTTAGTTCATTCGCCGAGATTACAAAACCCAAATAAATGAGTTCTGTCTGCATGAACGAGCATTTCTTCAAATTGATCAGCAGCTTCTCCTGCTGCAGCCTTCTCATCACAATGGCTAAATGCCTCAAGTGTTCTTCCCTGGTTTTACTGAAAATCAGTAAATCGTCCAGGTACACCACCACAAACTTGCCGATGAATTCCCGCAGGACTTCGTTCATCAGCCTCATAAAAGTGCTGGGTGCATTTGTCAAGCCGAACGGCATGACCAGCCATTCGTACAAACCCTCGTTTGTCTTGAATGTTGTTTTCCATTCATCTCCCTCTCTCATCCGGATCTGATGGTATCCACTCTTGAGGTCTATCTTTGAAAAATAATTTGCCCCGCTCAGGCAATCCATCAAGTCATCCATCCTTGGTAGTGGAAACCTGTACCTGATGGTGATCTTATTTATCGCCCTGGAGTCTGTACACATCCTCCAGCCTCCATCCTTCTTCGGACTTAGTACTGTTGGCACAACACATGGACTAAGGCTCTCCCTCACTAGTCCCTTATCCTGCAGATCCTGAACCTGCCTCTTGACTTCCTCGTTCTCCTGAGGCGTCAACCTGTACGCTGCCTTATTTGGCAAACTTGCTCCGGGTATGAGGTCAATATGATGACTCACACTCCTCATCGGTGGCAACGAACGAGGTAGTTTGTCCACGATGATGTCAACGAACTCTTCCAGCAGTTGTTGAATCTCCTCTGGCAAGTCGTCCACTCTTGTGCTTGTCAGGACAATTCTAGGTTTCCTGACAATAAAGAATTGTGGATCCTCATCCTTCTCCAACTCTGTGAGAAGCTCTTTCCCACTCATGAGAAGTATCGTGTTTCTAACTTCTGGTTTCACTTCTTTATCTTTTATCGGCAACAACGTGTGTGATTTCCCATCCTTCTCCAAGGTGTATGTGTTCATTCTCCCATCACGAACAACATGTCTATCAAAATGCCATGGTCTTCCCAATAATACATGACAGACATCCATGGGAATGACATCACACATGATTTCGTCCCTATAATCACCCATTTTAAAATTAACCAAGCATTGTTTTGTAACACGTACCTGGTGTCCTTTCTGCAGCCACATCACTTTGTAAGGACTCGGGTGTTTATGCGTCTTCAGCTCCAGTTTCTCCACCATCTCGGTCGAAACGAGATTATCTGTGCTCCCACTGTCCACTATAACCTTGCATTTCCAGCCCTGGGTCTTGCAAGTTGTCCGGAACAGTCAGCATCTCTGAGCTGTGTCCACCTCTTTCTCGGGTTTCAAAAGGATCTTGTGCACTGTCAGTGACTTCCCACTTTCGCTGCTTCCTTCCTCCACGTCACGCCTCTGCGCCTCAGCGACGTGAGATCTTCCTCTGTCCATCTTCCTCTCTGGACAGTCAATAGATTTGTGACCATCTTTACCACACGTGAAACATGTGATAACTCCTCCTCTGCCTCGTCCTCTACCTCGGGTACGAGGAAAAGTATTTGCATCAGCATATCCCCCTTGCTGATCATCTTGCTGCCTCCTCGGCTCAGCATTTTGCTGCCTCTGCTATGAGGTTCCACCTCTTTCAGCTCTTCCTTGAGGTCTTTTCCAATCTTCCTTGGGCTTCTGTGTTCTCTCCTGAACAACAGCTTTACCTCGTGGCTGGCTTCTGCCTCGCCCTCGCTGACCTTGCTTGCGGCTCAGCTTCTCTTCGGCCTTCAGATCCATCTGATACACATCCTCAACTGTGCGGATGGTCAGCATGCTCAGTTCATCTTGAATATCATACCTGAGGCCATTCAGGTATCTGGCCACCTTTTCGTCATCACTCTCTCGATGACCAGCTCGGATGTTGAGCCTGTAGAATTCTTCGGTGTATTCTTTCACCGTCATCAGCTTTTGTCTCAGGTTCTGCATGCGCTTGAACAGTGTGATCTGGTAGTCTCTCGGAATGAATTTCACCTTCATCTTGGTGATCATCCGATCCCAGCTTTTGATCTTCTGTTTGCCTTTTGAACGCCTGTCCACCTGCAGCTCGTCCCACCATAAGGCTGCATGTCCCTTCAGCTTGGTGACAGCATGTCTTACCTTCTTGTCCTCTTCGATATCCTCATAATCGAAGTAGGTGTCGAGTGCTCGAATCCAATCCAGCAACTCCTCAGCGTTTAGATTCCCTTCATAAGTCAGGATGTCCATTTTTGTCTTCGAGCTCATCCTGGAGATAGCTCTGATCAACCTCTCTGTCGAGGCATCCT
>JZKD02S0501852.1:351485-368948 GCA_000966675.3 Picea glauca | reverse complement strand
CTATCTCTGCCATCTTAGCAACCATCTGATGGGCTCTTCAGCCCCATGGAGGTCCGAGCTAATCATATCCCCATGTGTACCGGTCCACTCGTACCTGTCCACTAGGCATGGTCCTGCACATAAAAAACTACGCCCTCCATGGGCTCATCAGTCCTCGGGATCATAGCAATGTTAATCATATTTCATCATTAAATTTATCAAATAAATGCATGAAATCCCTAGCATATCATGTAAGATCTCAAAGATGTTATACATATCTACTATGCAAAGTTGAAGAAACCAACAGAATAACCTATTGGGCTAATATCCACAAGAAAAGGAAAGTTTCCACAGAGGATCATTCAAGCCATGTATATGAAGTGGTATGGTCTAGGGATGTCCAGTCATAGTAAGACCAGGGGTAGGTGTTGTCTGTGGGTGCCTTTGTAGGAGGCGAGCTATACCCTTCATGGATGCACTTTTTCCAAGCCCCTTTTATTTGCCTTTATTTATATTTATTGCTTTTCTTTATTTTTACTTCAAGGTTTGACCAGAGGACATTGCCTTGGTGTGGTGACCAGAGCTGACAGTGTTACCCACTAGTATTTTCGCAGAAATGATAAGGCTGCCTCGTGATGAGACCCCCTTTCCCTTGGCCATGCAACTAAAGGTCAGTGCCCTGGCGTGGTGACCAGATGATGGCAATGTCGTACTGCTAGATACCTATGAACATAATGGGCTGGCTCGTGATGAGACCTCCCATCCTCTTGGTTAGGTCTTGTTTTATTATTTTTTCTTAGGGTCCATTTTGTTTCTTATCGAGAGGCCTTTTATTGCCTTCTCGGGGATCCCTGAGCGAAGCATCTCTAGGTTTCATTTCCTATGGATTTTATCTTTTACCAGCTTCTTTTACCCCCTGGGCCTTTAGCCCCTTCTTCCCACAAGACAAAGTGTAACCCTCATAAGGTCATCCTAATGGCCGGACTAGGGGAATGGGATGGATGAATGGGAGATAAGATGTAAAATGATAGAATGGTGGGAGTGGACGATGGCTCTGCAAATCCCCCCTGGTGGCTAACCAAAACCCATGAATACAAGCTTGCTAAGTCACCCCGTTAATCACCCCAACAATGGTCAAGTGGATTAGTGTAAGATCCAAGCAGTCATCAGAAATGTAAGGGACCTGATGCATATATAAGAAGGTTATAATGATCAAACATGACACATACCATGATACATCAGACCAATTACCTCATGGAGCAAGAGTCTCCTCTGATGCAAGTCCAAGCCGATGGTGATGGAAGATGCTGTTGTTGACAGGACAAGTCTGGCGAAGAAGAAGAAGGATGGGCCCTCCAGGGCCATGCTCAGGTCAATCCTGCTCTTGGTACTCCATGTCTAGGACCTGTGGGCCTCGAGACATGATCTCCTAGCTATCCCTAGATATCGGGGATAACAGAGACTACTGGGATGAGATAATAGTGGAAATCATAACATAGTTACTGCTTGAGTACAATGACCTATTCCCAAAAATGTTCATAGAAATGAAAGGCATAGAAAGAGAGCTAGGTGAAATGAAGATACCTATCAGATCTGAGGAAAAACCGATTAAATAGAGACCATATAGACTAAGCCCCATATATAAACAAAAAGTCAAAGTTGAAATTGATAGGATGTTGGAGGATGGAATCATAGAACCTGTAGAGGAATCCGAATGGGCAAGCCCTATGGTATTTTAGGAGAAAAATATGGGAGGGATAAGGATATGTCTCAACCCAAGGAAGTTGAATGATGTGTTCCTACATGACTCGTTCCCTACTCCTTTAACAGATGAGGTGTTGGAGAACATAGGAGGACATGAAGCTTATTCATTCACTGATGGATTCTCAGGCTACCATCAGATCAAGATATCCCTGGAAGACAAACATAAGACCAATTTTTCCATAGAATGGGGATCCTACCAGTACATAGTCATTCCATTTGGACTGAAAAATGCACCAACAATATTTTCTAGAGTAGTCATAGATGCATTAAAAGAATTCATCCACCAGTTTCTAGATGTATATCTGGATGATTGGAAAGTCTACAGTCTGTTGAAATACCATGTAGGGATCTTGAGGCTGATGTTATAAATATGCAGGAATTTCTAGATATCATTAAACATCAAGAAGTGCATCTTCAGAACACGCTTTGGCATAGTATTGGGCCATATAGTATGTAAACAAGGATTGCTAGTAGATCATGCCAAGATTGTAGTAATTGTTAATCTACCACCACCAAAATCAATACATCAGTTAAGAGAAACATTGGGACACAAATGATACTACCAAAAATTCATAAAAGGGTATGAACATATCACTATTCCAATGGAGAAATTGTTAAGAAAAGAAAACAAGTTTCAGTAGAATGATGACTGTCAATGAGGATTGGACACTCTGAAAGAGAAGATGGTAACCACATCAATACTAGTATTCCCATATTGGGAAAATAAATTCCATGTGCATGTAGATTCATCAACCATAGAACTTGGAGCTATTCTGGTGCAACCAGAAGAAGGAGAATTAGACCATCCTATAGCATTTGATAGCAGGAAAATGTCAGAATCGAAGAAGAATTACAATACCATGGAGAGAGAAGGATTAAATATGGTCTATGTGCTTCAGAAGTTCATACATTACTTATTGGGAAAACATTTCAATATGTTTACAAACGATTCATCTCTTAAATACCTCGTCAACAAGCCAGTGTTGTGGGGGATAATTTGTATATGGTTATTGTTGTTCCAAGAATTCGACTTCGAAGTGATAGTCAAAGTAGGGAAGTTGAATGCAGGACCTGATCACCTGTCAAGGATCACTAATGGAGAGGAACCTATGAATCTAGAGGACAACTTTCCCTATGCACAATTATTTTTAGTCCAAGTAGCTGATGAATATTTTGCAGACATCATTCAATACTCGAGTACAGGGACTGCGCCACAAGAATTCAACACTGTGCAGAAGAAAAATATGGTAGTCAGGGATGCAGACTATCAATTGATTGTAGGACACTTATACAAGATGGGTGCAGACAACATCTTGAGAAGATGTGTGATAGAACATGAAATACCTATGATAATAGCATAAGCCCATGATGTAATAATAGGAGGAAATTATGTAGGCAAAGCTACCACGTAGAAGGTATTGCACGCATGACTAGTATGGTGGCTGACTATTCATAGAGACTCAAAGGAATACTTCCAGAGATGTGATGTATGTCATAGGGTTGGTAAAACTAATAGATGGGATGAGATGCCCCTGATACCACAAGTAACCTTGTAGGTATTTAGCAAATCTGAAATATATTTTGTGGGACCAATTTACCCACCAAAAAAAAGGTCAGGAGAGAGGTATATTATTACTACGAAAGAGTACTTAAAAATATGGGCAGAAGAAGCACTAGTAAAATATTTCAGTGCAAAGAAAACAACACACATATTGTTTGAGAAAGTGATCACTAGATTTGGATGCCCAAGGATTTTGATGAGTGACCAAGTAACTCACTTCATTAACAACACTATTAAGGTGATGAATGAGGAGTTTAAAGTTTATCATCAAAAGAGTACACCATGTCATCCTCAAGTGAATGGAATAGTGGAAACCTTTAATAAGATCCTTGAAAATGCATTGAAAAAGATATGCAATGTTAATAGGGATGATTAGGACTTGAAGATACCAGCAGTACTGTGGGCATACATGACCACATGAAAAAATTTGACATGGAAGACTTCATTCAGATTGGTGTATGGACAATAAGCAATGGCGCCATTAGATTGTTTGGTACCTAGTCTGCGTGTAGCAGGAATTACAGACATGACAGAGAGAGGTGCAGTACAAGAAAGGCTAAGTCAACTGATGATCATGGAAGAAGATATGATTCTAGTAGGGTTTCACCAAGAGTTACAGAAAGAAAGGGATAAAGCTTGGCATGATAGACATATCAAGAGGAAAAATTTCAAGGAGGGTGACCTAGTCTTGGTGTACGAAAATAAATCTCTTCAACATCCATGAAAACTCAAAATGCATTGGTTGGGACCATATGAAGTAAAGACTGTCACGCATGGGGAATATGTACAGTTGAAGGAATTGGGAGGAACAAAACTCATAGGAATGATCAATGGGAGTCGACTGAAGATGTATAAGTACAGTGGACCCCCTAGCAATTAAAAAAAAAAAAAACCGCGTGAAGCAACAGACGGGTTACCACACCAAACCTCAAAAGAAAAAAACCAGTGAAAGGAGACATAGCGCGACGAAGAAAGGAACAATGGTTAGAAAAAGGAGGAAATTGCGGAAATGGTGGTTACGAAAAATAGGTGCCAACTGACGAAGTCTATAAAAATGGAATGACAAGAGTGATTGATGGGACGCCCCATTAATCGCCCCAATTGACGACATTAAGGGAATTCAATGGTAGGTACGCGAGAAGCATCGATTCATTTAAAACACATCTTGGGTAACTTCTTTAATAAGTTTCACACACTTTCTATATATGGAAAGAACGAGGATAACAAAAGGGTTATTTTGAAATTGAGCAAAGCACAAAGAAATAGAGTATACGAAGCAGAGAGCGAGGTTGTAGGATTTACAAAACGAACTAGCTCAACAGAGACCATTTTAACCAACATGGCACCACCCAATATAGGAGTGTCGAGCCATGCCTGGAGACGACCTCAAAGAAACCTTAGAGCACCTAAACAACCACAGGGAAGTGAACAGGAGCCACCATGGACTATAGAATTATTCAACATGGATGAAATCCCTTCGCCTAATATGGAACCAGTGAGCCCCACACCAGTGGTGGAGGAAACCCAACAAACAACAACAGTGGGCATCAATATCGATATACTGGAAGTGGGACAGAGCCAGTAAGCCAGGGATGTAGGAAATCCTTCATGCTCTAAAAACCATGAAAAATCCTCGAGGGTTAATGGGACGGTCCCAAACCAAATAGAAGTGGACATGCCAGAAAGGTCACACACAACAACACTAGAGAAAGAACAAGAGGTCGTAGTAGAATATGTCACCGGTCGGGCAGAGGTGTATACAAAGGAGAGAAAAATGGAGGATGAAACCTTGATTCATCCACCACAGTGAAAGGGAAAGCAACCAATAGCAAGATCACCACGCAAGCAAGATTCAACAACCATAGTCTTACCATGCATTCATGAAGGGGTGCGTATCATGGCTAACCTGTTAGGATGCTTGGAAAAACTATGGTACTCGGATCACGATGTGACCAACATGGACAAGTTTCCTAAGTTTGCAAAGAAAGTTTACTTGGACACCATGGGTATAGGACCCTTCGACGAACCAATTGTCCAACCAAAACAGTGGGCAGTTGGACTGGCCAACACTGAGATTCTAAATGTGTTGGATATGCCACACTTTGGAAGGGGCCGCAACGTAAACAACTGCATCAAGCAGCTGATGGAAGTTACCCACAGAGGGTACCTAGGGGTGGAGGATCTGGTCTCGATAGATGTAGATCTCATTGCATTTATTATAGGGATGCCATATTAAGGGGAGAGCCCCACGCAATTCCTTGATGACAAGACAAAGGAGAAGTAACTGGCTGAGGAAATGAAGAAGACGTATGGCACAGAAAGAGGGTCGCGTAGAATCATCATTAAGAAAATCAGTGACACAACAACAAGACTGACCACGAAACTCATGGAGTGCAAGTTTCTCAGGAAGTGTCTCAAGGAGGAAGTCCCTGCTGGGGTCATCACAACTGCAACACAATATGTGGAGGGATCTATACTTAGTTGGGCCCCGTACTTGTTAAATATGTTCCTTGAATACTGCAAGGACACGTAGGACCTCGGGACAGAGTTCCACTACTCTTGTCTACTCATCCTGATCACCTTGGTCGGATGGAGGGAGCCTAAATATAAATACTTTTGCAAGTGATCCACTTATTTCCGCGCAACGCGATACCTATCATTGGGGAGCACTTCATACCCCCCCAAAAAAAGTGCAAATGCAGACATGTTCATAGGGTATTACAACGACCTACATGAAATCATTGCCAAGACTTGGTGGATTACGCCAAGTGTTGGCTATGTACTTCTTGGCATAGCCAAGTTTAAAGTGACCAGGCATGTAGTATGGATCCAAGAATGAAAGGATACCAATAAGGAATGAATACAACTGCAATACTACATCAAGGAAGAGGATGTAGAGATGACCATCAAGGATTGGCAAGATGACTGGAGAAGTTCCAGTTCTGATTCAAGAGATGTCCACGGATAAGGATCTTGATGCAGGGAAGGAACATATACCTGCAGGAGAAAAAACACTGCCCAAAAATCCAAATCCAGGTCATAAGCCGGAACAACAGAAGAAAGGGGGAGCACCAAAGAAAGGTACTTAGGTAGGAAAGAAGGACAACACCCAGGTGTCGCAGGAAGAGGAAAAAGAGACTAAGACAACACAGGGGACCACATCAAGTGCTACCCAACATGAACAAGGCCAGACCAAGAGGTTGATCATATACACTGGGGCTGTGTGCAAGAAGGATAAGGCACACAAAACACCACCGAAATATACAATCACCGAGAATGATGCTGACCTCGTGGATGAAAAATTCCACGACCGGGTAGTTGAGGACTTTGAACATTCCCAACACCAACGCGACCGGATCTGGGATGAGCTGGCTGATATGGGGCAACACTTAGATCATGTCAGAGAAATGTAGAGGGTGGGCAGAGGAATAGAGTCAGTCCCTACAACATCACAAATAGGCGCCAAGGTTGTTCCTAGCGAGCAGGATATGATCCAAATGATAGCACAGACGATCTTGAATTTTCACTTTACACTTAACATGCTACGCATGGATGATATTGTGGGATAGAGACCCTTGAAATATCTGGCATAAATACAGTTGGTAATTGGGTAGATGCCAACCAAGGTCTTATATAAATTACAAGTTAGCATCGCACAAGAGGTACAGTCGCAGGCACACACATATGTAGTAGAATTGCACAAATGAAGGACATCATAGAATATTTGGAGTTGGTGCTCGAGCAGGTCAAGATCAAGACCAAAGATGATAAATATCACAAAAATAGGCTCAAGCGGGGATTGGTTGTAGCCTATGATATAATTCCAAAGAGATCACAAATGGTAGAGACCACGACGATGTCAAAAATTGATCAGATTATGCAAACAATCGATCAATATAGGCAAGGGATCAAGAACCTATGAGAACAACTCATCCCTACCACTTCCCCGGAGGTTAAGGAACAAAGGAAGCATGAAGAAGAAGGGTAGATGGAGGAAATGGAACGAAAATTTAGCATAGCTGTCGACTTGTTTGATAGAGCATCACAACTATGGACAAAGCTAAAGGATGATCTGTTAGGACTTTGTAATTTCTCAGGTTGAAGAAGAAATGGGTAGAGGTAACTACAAAACCACTTTGGAGTCAAGGATCTAGCCCTCCAAGACTCAGAGAGGGATATCTCTGTATGTTTTAGCTTTGTTTGGATTAGAATGTTAGTCTAGTTATAAAGTACAGGGTTGTTTGTTTGTTTTGAATTGTTTGGTTGGAACAAGGGAAAATGGAGTCAGGACATGAACTTCAATGGTTTACAGTTTAACACAGGATGAAAACCTCCTTGAAACACTGAGGCAAAATAGGCACCATGTTCAATAGGTTAAAATGATGTAGAGGTGGTATGAAAGAGAGTAAAGTCCACTGTAATAAGAGGTACCTAACAGAGGATGAATCTCTTATGGAGGCTTTAGAGGAAGAAGGACAAGAGGTAGTCAAACAAACAAGGAATCTAACCAAAGATGAATCCTGGGAGGAAAAACCATGAACACATAAGCAAAAAACACTACATAAGAGGCACTTAACCATTGGTGAATCCCTACATGCAGTTGCAAAAGAATAAACACATAGATCTGATAGCTGAAACAAAGAATCTAGAAATGGATGAATTTTGGAACAAAGAATAAAAAAATACACAACAAGCATATTCTATGGTGAAAGGAGCACCAAACAAAGATGAATTCCAACCCCACTTCTCTTAGAAAACTGTTGTAAGATAAACAAATAAAATAGAGAAAATACATGTTGAACATAAGCGTCATGATGAATCTTAGGCCATAAATAGGCTTGTTGTATTAATCTCACAAAGAGATAAACGTGGCATTCATACATTTGCAAGGGTTTCCCTTCCCCAAAATTTGCCCAGGTAACCTTTCATACAGGTCAAACCCCTGTTCTATTTCAAGCTACTCAATAAATAGAAAAATTAAGATCACGACTGTCTCCCACATTTAGGAGTCAAAACCTATCTTCATACTAAAAGATAAACAAATCTGGAAACTATTTCCTGATATCTCGAATTGTGAAGATTACTTTAATTCGATCATTTGGTCACTCTGAAATTGCCACCTTGATATATGGAGTTTGATTGCTACATGTTCACTAATAATCTGGAAAATGCTTTGACTTGGTGATTCTGCTCCTAGAAATCATAGATTGATTTTCCACCTCTTATTTGAAAGATAGATTCTTGCCAACTGTCCCTTGCAGGTTTGATGTCCAGGATGCACTCCTACAAATCTGTAACTGCTAAATTTTTGTTTTTATTTTATTGTTTTGTTTTATTTAATTTTGTTTTTATTTATTATTATTTTGTTTTATGTTTTTATTGTGATTTGTTTTATGTATTTTATTTTATATGCATTTTTTATTTGTTTTGATTTTTCAAATTGTTTTATTTTTAATTAATGTTTAATTTTTGTTTAATATTGTTTTGTTTAATTATTTAATTAATTATTGTTAATTATTAATATATTTTTAATTTTAATATATTATTACGCTAACCTAATTTCTAACCTAAACACACTAACCTAATTACTAATTATTTAAATTATTAATTTAATTAGTTATGACACCAATTAATATTTTATTTAATTATTTATCCTAGGTTATCTAACTTTGTTTTATTCAGGGAAGAATGAGAGATATATGGTGAAATGAATGGATGGAAATGGGATTAGAGGTCCGAAAGTAGATGGGTTAGAAAGGATAAGTGGATGATGCAACAAGAATATGGGTGAAGGATGATGCAAAATGGAGGGGGAAGCGAGGCGAGTCAGCAAGACCCGAGCTTCATCATGAGACCAACAAATGATATCTGAATCATCAAATTTCCTATAATTATAGGACCCTAACAGGATAAAAAGGTCCAACAGTGGGACCAAGAAGAGGAAAACATAAGCACAACTATCCAGGACCTCAAGCAAAGGCCGAAGACGATGAAAATCATTGAGCACCTCAAAGGAGTACAAGATATGAAGAAGCTGCAAGCTCTTAGCCACACAGACATAGAAGAAGGATCGACAATCTCTAATGGAACCTCTCTAATAGATAACATATGTTATGATAAAAATATTTCTATGGCTAGGGGTAAACCACAACAGACAAAAATGACTACAAAAATCAACTCTAATATCAGGTATGCTATATAAAAAAATATTCTAACAAGACAAGACAAAAGGCCTACCTCGTCTAGAAATTCGATGAAGTCCACCATTGAGCACTTGACTCAAAGAAATACACTTGCAACTTGTCCTCAACAACCCATAAATACAATCATATGGTGATAATATATAATGTTAGCACATTAAATAGCATAATCCATAAACATTTATAACAAATATTCCCAGGGAATAATACTTCAAATATTTGCAAGATATTGATTGGATGAGAAAATAGTATTTCTATCAAAATGTAATAAGAAGAAGTGAATGAATTACAAACTTCCATGTCGGCGCAGTTCAAAACCGAGAATCTAAGTTCCTTGCAGCTGGGCCTCCACCACTTCAATCCTCCACCAAAGGCAAGTTCATATAAGAGAGATAATGAGGTTCTCAATCAAGTAGGGAAGAGCTTGGGGGATGAACAATGTGTTCAGACTTAAAAGGACAAAGGGATGCAGACTCAATATGAAGTGAATAATTTCTCCAAAGTAACTTTACTCTCAAATTTGAATTCTTCTCCTCTTTTCCATAGCTTGGATTTGGCCCATTTGTATCCTTCAAGTGGAACTAAAGGGTCGAGTTGGAATGATTCCAGTATATGGAAGGTCAAGGATCATGGATATCATGAAGTGAAATGAAAATGCGAGACTAGTTTTAAATTTTGGGAACAAATATTGATGTACGTGGGTTATAGTTGTGAAACTTGCATATACACATGCTGTACTATAGGTAGGGCACATATATGTTGAAAAATAATGTTTTTAGCTCTGGCATTTTCAAAAAGGGACTTCAAGTTTTCATAGGGAAATGGAAAAAGGTCCTCTGTGCAAGTTTTCATAGGGTGAGGAAAATATTTCTATAACTGATTCCGCCTAATGTGTGAGGTCAGAGGAGTATCTGCGATGGTCAAAAAACATTATAAGACCCAAAAGTGGAGTAATGGGGACCCAACTGGAAGAACTAGTTGCTCATGATATTATTACAATCTGTACTGACTTTGCACACATGGATACCAATTGAATTACACTGCAGATCCATGTTAAAATATACCAAAGAACTGTCCATGGCCATGAATAGGAAATGAAAAGGTGGCTACATGCTAAAGGATATCATAGTCATGAATAAGGCCGAGTCAAACTAGTCTCAAAATCAATCTGAAGATATATGTATACAATGGAGTACAATCTGATCTCCCATGATCACTGAAGTCACATAGGTACTGGTCCAATGAAAGGTCGCAATAACTCAGGAAAGCTGTGACTATAAATTGATGTCTTCAATTCTTCTACACAATCCGCCAAAGGTGCAAGTCTACATCATGTGAATAAAGGAGTTGAGGTCGAACACAATGAGACTTCGCTTGATTACTGATGATTGAGGTATGTCGTTAAAAAATGTGAGACAACCTACCTATGATGAAAGTAGGTATCAAGGAACCGATTATATTCTTACAAGCATGAATAGAGGTTTCGGGGTAGAACACTTGAATAATCCATCGATCAGGATACATTGATGTATTCCCAACTATTAATGGTGAGGGAACCTGCCACTAATGACTGCAAGCCTCTAGGTACTCATAGGACTCTAGATATCGTCACCAAAATAGATGAGTTGAAGTCAATGGAAGGAGACCTGCTTAAAGGAGAGAATTGAGGCATCTATCATCATTCATCACGGGGTACAAACCAAGAGCTTGATGATTTGGAGGGAATAGGACGAAGAACATGTTCATGAACCAACAACCCTATGCATCTTTCATGTGTGCCATATGTAAGTGGTACATGAAAAAGACCCTCTGAATAGCAACCAATAAGGAAAATTGATGACAAAGGTGAGAAAACCACCAATAGGGCTAATGGCATCCAAGACACTGCATGAATCCCAATGTGTGAATAGATGTCTTGTAATCAAACACAAGGGAAACCACCTAGTCAATGACCAATGATGAAATGTCCACTATTGGGTTCAAGGTTACCTACCAATGAGGAAAGTAGGACCAGGGTGGGTAATAAGACTACAACTTCATGTGATTATGAGACATAGTGAGGGTATGTCCAACATGAAAATTCAAAATTTTTGAGGAATGGCCGACAAAGGTTGATAGATATCCTTTGAACAAGAGCATGAGACATATGGAAGAATCTGGAAACATAGAATCAATGATGAAACTTTGAGATGGAGGAGGCATCAATCAAACTCTCCATAGGGACTAGAAGAGTAACCAGTCGAGGGAGTAAACTCTCTGTAATGAGCTCAGCTTCCTAAGGTCATGCAAAAACCAAAATTTTGATGACAAGTGGACTAAAATATTTTGTGCTCTGTTCAAAGGTGACATGACTGCTACCAATATAAGATACTATTACCTTCCCTCCTGTATTTTTTTGTTTTTTCATAGGGAAATGAATTCTATGATATAGAGGAGGAAATGCATTTCGAAAGTAAGTAAAGTTAGTTCCAACAATGGAACATACCTATGCTCAATGAAAGGAGGTGCATGCAGGAGATGGATACTTGGGGGAATGTTTCCTCCTAGGTGTAGGGTTTCAAGCTGCAAAGGATATAAACAAGGCTCTTCTTGGTTGAGGATGCAAATTGCTGAGGTGAACGACTTATAACACAAAAGCGAGAACCACCAATAGGCTCAATACTGCAAGCAAGGGCATGGGATGCAATTACAACTTAATGCCAAAAAATGTCCTTTTTCATAATATTAGTCTACTTGGTTTGAGAAAGGGATACACTTTCACCAAATAGACTTCCTTTGAAATCTAATTTATGAGTGTGAAAGAGACAAGTTCACTCGGCAATCTTTTCCCTTTTTGAAAACAAGTCGTAAAAGAGCTTAAATCAAACTCGCTTGGGAGTCCTTTAGGTATAGGTCAACATGTTTATGAGTAAGAAATGAGGTTCAAAAGAAAGTCATGTATTAGATATAAGGGATTCCCGGTCCTATAGAAAATATCTTTGCATGGGCACCGAATGAAGCATAGGATATAACTAGGGTACCCATGTTTGGTAAGTCTCTACCATTTGGTAACGACACTTCTAGTTGTAGATAGAAGGTTCCGTGTCACTACAAAATGGGTTTTTACCTAAATCATATGAGCGACAGTCATAGGATGATGAAAATGTGCATGATGAATTGGATACCTATCCTATATAATGGGTAACAAAAATACCTTTCCAAAGTTACGAATGGGCAACATGGCACTGAAAATCGCAAGAATCCCTCGATAAAACTACAAAAACCAACTCCATCCACTGTCGTATTAGTCCATTAGGCCAAAATATTGTCCAAAACTATGTAAAGTGGGTAAAAATTTACTATAAATAGTAAAAAAACCAAATTTACTATACCATTTGTATTTTTTACCCAAACAGTGGATTTTGGACCAAATTGCCTCCAAAATTCAACTAGTGATTGTAGGAGCTAGGAGCGACGGAATCGACGATTGTCTGGACTAGGTAACACATCTTTCTCTCCTCTTTCTTTTCAGTGGATTAAATTTTGTAATTAGGTTCCATGTTTTAAGTTATATAGAGTGAAAATTGAAAACTTAGGTGTATGCGGGCTATAGTTCATTGGGTTGCATATACGCATGCTTATACGCGGCTGTTCAAAAAACATCCAGCATATAATCATCCCTATACGTGACTGTGTACACTACAACTCGTGTATAATTCCATGAAAAATGTTTTTTAGAGGTTTCTAACTCAAAAAAGGGTTTGTCTCTTGCACGATGGTGCTAGAGTGGAGAGACAGAGAACATGCGGAGGTAGATGTTGCAGTGGAGAGAGATCTAGGGGCCCAAATGGCCTTAAAAAGATGTGGGCTATAAATTTTTTGGGCTCTCAAAGGTATGAGGGAAAACATGAGATTGATACAGTTTCTCATGTATTATTGGGATTCAGATAGTGAAAGCTTCAATCTTGATGGAAAAACATTAAGGATTGAAGTTGAGGACATCTATTTCTTAACGGGATTGTCACGTCGGGATGAGGTGGTCAACCTCAAGGCCCAAGGAGCTGGGAGTGGCATGAAAATCGAGGAATACATAGCCTCTCATTGCATTGCAGGGACTGAGAAGGTTGGGATCCAACTCCCCATTCGAGCCATAAAAATCTAAGTCTCAATATTGTTGTTCTTGTTTTGACATGGATCACAGGATCAACCTCTTTTCACCAGGCATTGAGGCCACTTATGTTCTACTCAGTGGAGTGCTTGAGACCCACAATGTACGAATGGTGCACCTCACTGCTAGCCAACATGAAGAGACAAATGACATAATGCAAATAGGGTAGTAAAAGGAACTTTGGGTTTGATTCTATCCTTTGTAGTTTTTTCTTCAAGTGGGTTCCAAGATTGGGACCTAGAGTTAATATTATTCTGTGTAGACCTCGCGATCTAGCCATGGCACAGTGGACCGAGGTGATGAGGCGACAGGGGGGAGGTAGGGTGCCCACACCCTACAAAAATGATTTCTTATTATGGTGGAGATGATAGGTGATAGGTATAGATGATTACCCTTACGCACAAATTGACTTCAGAGGAGATCCTGACATGCCATTACCACCAGGGTCCTCCTATGTGGACATAGGTATGTCATAGTTTTTTAAATATTTCATTTTTTTGTATTTTGGTATAAGGAGACAAATTTTTTTTTTTTCTGATGATGTTAATTACTAATTAAACATGTATGTGATGCAGACGTAGGTCCACGATGACTGGATGGAGTTCCATGACACCTTAGGAGGCACCTGGGGGATGAGGCAGTGAGAGGGGATGCAGAGAGAGTCCTTCAAAACGTGCAAGACAACCTGTCTCATTTGACACAAAATATTCCTATGATTTAGGTGGAGGATCTGCTGGAGGCTATGCAACGACAGGTGGTAGGTGTGCCCCGTTCTTGGGTACGAATCTTTTGACATCTCACAAAAGCCATAGTCTGATATCATGACACTCATCTGGTGCCACAAGCATAGATTTCATGACTATTGTATGATCGACTGTATATGTATATTGAGGGTGTTAGCCCCAATTTTGTACTATAAACATCATATTTTTTTATATATATATAAAAACATGGTTCTTCAGCTTTACTTATGTTATATAGTGTACATTGATGAAAATGTTTTATTTTATTTAGTTATGTGACAAATGCCAATCTAAAACAAAATTAGCATATGCATCAGATACATAATTAGAAATTCTAGGTAAGTGATGATAAGTAATAAAATAAAACTGTCGTTCCAAAATTCGTACCTATAGGAATCGTCAGAGTAGAGTAGGGTCATACACACACTAATTGTCGTTCAACTGACATACTACTAACTAGGAGTCCAGGTGAACCTCTAAAGAGTGAATACCATGTGAAATGACATCGTGCAAAAGTTCTATAACGATGCTATATTCGACCACATTATTCATGGATGGCCCTAGCCATATGCCACCTGAAGACACCAGTAGACCCTTGGGTGAAAAAACAACCCAATCGGTGGAATCCAAGTTCCGTGTATGACGACTGGCCCCATTTGCAAATCCTAAGTAGACCCAAGACTCCATTTACATCTACCAACCAAGGGAAAAATTGATAAGAAAGCTGAAGATAAAAATAAAGGGAAAATATATATACACTAAATTACATTAGTATACAAAGAGTTACGCCATATCTTGGGGCTCAAGCATAATATATTTTCAAATAGAGCCCATTCTTGGGATCAACCAACATGTTTCCTTCATAATCTTCTAATTCATAGGATCCATTTTCTAAGACACGCCGCATAGTATAGGGACTCTTCCACATGGGTTTGAACTTGCCTGCCCCCAGGGGTTCTTTTTCCTGATCATATAGATGGAATAAGTCACCCTTAGTGTACAACCGAGGAAAAAACAAGTTATCGTATTGGACCTTTACATGTATTTTATTCGCTTTGATAGTCATAAAGGCATCTTGACGCTTATCATCTAGACTCTCCAGGTGCACGAGGTGTTGTTAGAGATCAAAAGTGTTAGGTAGGAGCGCAACTGCCAATCTAAGAGAAGGTATGTCACATTCAATAGGTAAGATAGAATCTACATCGTGTATTAACTAGAAAGGAGGAAAACCAGTGGAAGTCTTGACTGAGGTTCGGTATGCCCAAAGTGATGGATAAAGCATGATATGCCAATCATATTTGTTACGGATGATAGTTTTCTGCATAATAGTCTTAAGAGACTTGTTCATGGCCACTAATTGTCACTTTCCCGGGGGTAGTAAGGGGAAGAATAACCATTCTTAAACCTCGATTTATATTCTAGTTCTTCCATCATTTCATTATGAAAATGACTTCCATGATCAATGACATATCACCCGGGATTTTGAACCTTTCTATAATTTGATTGAATATGAAGAAGGTGGCATTATTCCCATTGGATTTAACTATAGGCATGGCCTTGACCAACTTAGTAAAGTATTCTATGACCATGATAATGTGTTGATGCCCCCCAACCGAAGTTAGGTTGCAATCCAAAAAGTCCACCCCCCACTTGGTGAAGGGACCAAAAATGATGACTAGATGGAGAGGGGTTGGATGCAAGTACATTTTCCTAATGAACACCTGTCAGGGGTGACACTTAACCACTTCGATGCAATATTTAAACATAGACGACCAAAAATAACTGGCTCACAAAATTTTATGGGTTGTCGCAAGCCCGTATAGATGACCACCGCAAGCCCAACTAAGGAAGTCATTTAAAACAAACTCGGCTTCCTCGTGATTTAAACAAAGACGTAGTATATTTTCTACTCCTCAATGATACATAGTGTCACTAACAATAAGGTATTTCTTAGCTTGGTATCATTTATGTCATCGGTCATCTCACGAGAGATGCTGAGGGAACTTCAAAGTTTGAAGATAAAGAACGATGTCTCCATACTAGGGGTTAGACGATGAGACAAGGAAAATGTGTTCATCCACAAATGAATCAACATGAATAACATCCTCATCTAATCAAGGGAAGTTGGATATTACTCTGCAAAAACTAGTGATTTTTTAGATTTCGCAGAAGCAAAATCGAGATCGAACTCTTGTAGAATGAAAATCCATTTATTGTACTTTCCCCCTATGATACACCTGGTAAGGACATATTGAAATGGATTGAAATCGACAACCATAGTAGTTTTGCAAAGAAATATATAATTTTGTAATTGTTGGACTGCGTGAACGACAACCAAAGCTAGCTTTTCAACATGAGAATATTTGAGGTCAGGGTCGACTAAGTATCGACTAAGATAGTAAATTACTTGCTCACAGAGCTCATCATCCTCTTGAACCAACACCATACCAATCGTCTCTTCGGATGCGGTGACATAAAGCAAGTAATCCCTATTGTAGTCTAGAGACTTCAGCAGAGGTGTTGATACCAAGTATTTATTCAAAGAATCGAAGGATTTGTGGGCTCACTTATCCCATATAAAAGGAGTGTCCTTCTTCAAGAGACACATGAAACCCTTATTAATATTGGAATATTTCACTATAAATTTTCGTAAAAATTTATCTTTCCCCTATAAACCTTGAAGTTGGTGAATAACACATGGGGGAGGCAATCAAAGTATTGCCTCAACCTTTAATGGATATACCATGATCCCAGTCTCAGAGACTAAAAATCCTAAAAGACGACCTGACCTAATGAAAAAGATGCATTTACAAGGGTTCAACTAGATGCAATAATGGAGACATCTGATTGGAAGATTGATTGTTGTCATTGATGTCAACCCTAGTCATGGGTTTTGGACCGCAATATCGATAAAGGTATTTGGACATGAAGGAAAATGAACATGCATATACAAAACCCATGAATGGATAGTATACATCATGCTATTTCCGATGGTATGTGGCACGTCACATGGATCCTCATGGTTGAGGAGAAATGAATTTTTGAAGATGACAAAGTGAATTGAAAAAG
>JZKD02S0501852.1:319540-347857 GCA_000966675.3 Picea glauca | reverse complement strand
CTTATACTATTGTTCATTGCTCATTGGATATAATTGAATGGTTTAAGTATAAGTTGAAAAATGTTTTTAAATTGTACTTGATACTGATTCACCCCCCTCTCAGTATCAACACATCTTTCAAATACTAGCCAAAGGTTCTTAGGGTGATACACTCTCTTACAGGAGTGAGCAAGAAGATCGTTAATATCGACTTCGACTATATGCTTGAGATCATGAAATGCGAAGGTCATAGCACGTTGGAAAGTTGATCCGGAGTTTTTAAGTCCGAAAGGCATCTTCCTGTATGTGAAAGTACCCCAAGGGAAAATAAATTCCATCTTATGTTGGACCTTGGGTTTAATATGAATTTGGTTATACCCTGAAAATCCATTCATGAAAGAAAAATATTCGCTTCCCACACACTCGTTGAGAATCTGATCGATGAAGGGTGTCAGGAAGTTGTCTTTAGGATAATATTTGTTTAGGTCATGAAAATCCATGCATGCATGGACGGTTCCTTGATTTTTATTCACAGGAACAAGATTAGATACCCATTTAGTCAAGGGAACTGGGTAGATAATGCCAACATTAAGTAGTTTTTCTACCTCTGCCTTAATAGTAGGGGTTTTCCGGGGATTGAAAAATATAATACATTGTCGAACAGGCTTAACATCTAGGTAAGTTTTAATCTCATGTTCGACAATTTGAGGGTCGATTCCTGGAATCTCTTCATATGACCAAGTGAATACATCTCAGAATTCCTTGAAGAGTTCGGTGTAGATCAAAATTTATTCTGGCGAACAATCCACACCAATGTATACTTTTTCAATCTTGTTAAGGATATGATAGATATCGATCATGACGGTAGGGGAGATACTCGCCATGTTTCCTACGACATAAATTCCATGTGTATCAAGTGGAACTGCGATGTGATCGACTATATCGCTCAAAGTAGATGTAAAATCATCTTGCTCGATTCTAGCAAGCTCTGGGATAAAATAAGAGCGATGATGCATATCATCCCAAGGTTTTTTAGAACCATTCATGGCCTTTATGATAGCTTCGTCTGAAGGAAAAGTTTCATAGAGGCAGTCATGTGAACAAGATGATTAAGTGGCCCACATGACAGGATCGTCCTCATCCTTCTGCGAGGTAAAAAGATCTGGATCGACAGAAGATTCAAGAACAACTTGATACAAAATATTTGTTTCCGATAGTGGCATGGCCATTCAATAATGTGATTGACCTTCACAAGATGTTATTGAGGAAGGTAGGGTTCAAGGATCATTAAAATAGGAAGTGTGGAAAGGAACATACCTCTCTAACGAAACGAGCCTACTGGACATGGCGTAAATACGGTGAACCGGTGCCATGAAGTCGAAGGTACCCATAAGGGATGAATACATTCCGAAACTGATATTCTCAGTTGCTAGCCAAGAATTGTCAATCACGGGGATCGACGGTCCAACAGATGCACTGGGACTAGCATACATAAAGGGAAATTGATCGATCGTCACAATATTCCAATTGTGAGGAAAACAAAGAGTACAGAGGATGGATGATATGATTGCAGTCATATCATAAGTCCAATTGCATCCTAGTAACAAGTTATAGACGAGGGGTGCATCGACCACCTAGAAATCCACCTCTACTATATTCCCACGTAACTGGACCAGAAAGGCAGGAAGAATACCATGAGGGTGGAAGGAATGACCATCAAAAGAGGTCAACATGGTTGAAGACTGAGAAAGGGTCAGAGAGCTGAGGGATTTCCAACAGACCAGGGACATCACACATGTTGTAGCGCCTTCATAAACAACAATATGCTTGATGGTATACTTTGAGTAACCCACGTGGATTTGGAATGCCACATGGTAAGGTAAGGGAGGATTCACATCTGTGATGTCAAACTTGATAACTTTCGAGCCACAATTATCTATATCTCCTAATGCAAATGGAAAGGCATTCCTTTATGAAGGACACATCTAGAGTACCTCCAGAGCTGACATCGCACAAGGGGTTTGACCCAGGTCCTCAACAATAAAGTAATTATGGATGGTTCTAGCATTAGGATTGTGAGTAGAGATCTTGAGTAATCCTTTCATAATACAAGGCAGAGGCTCTAGTTTTTCGTTCTATAAGGGAATATCCATAGGAGGGGGATACTCTAGACCAAGTACAGTATGTGGTGAACTATAATTGCAAGACCCAGTGGCTACATTAACCTCAGATTTAACCATATTGATGCATAAATGGTCACTGTCTTGCTTTGGTGGGTTTTGAATCCCACTCACTACATTTCCAGTATTTGTGGAGCTCAATGCTATGTTCTAGTTATGTGGAAAAGGATTAGTCAACACGACGGGTGGTAGAGATAAAAGCCTCGCAACTTTGGATAGTTTGGGGCATAAATGGGTAAGGTGATCATATGTACAAAGATTACATGGAAACTTCACCTTTCTCCTTTCTTTCTTTCCCTCACCAGCATTATTATTCGTCTTCTCATTATTACCATTGTCCTTGGGTTTATTATTATTCTTCCCACCCCTATGATTATTATTACGTCCTTTCTTCTTATTCCCTTCTGGTTGTTGGTTACCATTTGGGATGGTTGACGATTGCACATAGCATACATCCATTGACTAAATAAAATTGGAGGATATAGACGAAGATGGCCCTCCTACAGACTGGTTTAGAGACAAGTCTTTCAAATGGCTTGTCATCGAGTCAATGGGTTTCACATTGGTGGGACCTACAATGACATCGACATGAGGCCCGAGATTTTGTCTAGAGTCATAGTTTGACATCGGCATGAGGCGCGAGATTTTGTCTAGAGTCATAGTTTGACCTCAGTGCATCTGGAAGAATCTCATATAACATCCTAGACTAAGCATATATGAGATCTAACTGTTGGTATTAAAAAATCACTTATTCCTTAGATGTAACCCTGGATGTAGAAACATTCTTCGAAATATAAGGCATGAGAGATTTAAAGAACCACTCTAGCAATAATTATAGGGGTATGTAGGCCTTGATAAACCTCTTCCATATATGACACTCCTGGATGTGATCCAAGATATGAGGGGCCTTTTCCTGACAAAAGTTCGATCGAAGTTCTATCCCAGCAACGTAATGAACCGAAAATTGGAAGTGGTTGAGGAAGAATAAAAGCAATTGATTGAAAGTTCCATATGATCCCCTAGGTAGATCGATATACCATTTCATGGAAACCCCCATGAGGGTGGGTTGAAACAATATTAACTGAATAGAATTGTCCTTAAGGGAATTCAAAGAGCACCAAAGGTGAAAAGTGGTAACAATATCACCAGGATCCTCACCAATTCTACCCTTGAATTTTTGAATATTCAAAGGAAGCTTAGTGGGGACAGAGGGCCATGAAGGATCATGATGCATGGGGTCATTCATTAACTTAGAAAAGTATGGAAGATTGAGCATGGTCAGAAAAGGGAGATGGGGTTGCGACATCTGGCCCCAAGATCCCTGGAAAGATTGTTGTTGGGGAATCACATCCCATCCAGATTTTTGGTAAGCACCATGGAACTGTCCGGGATTGTAAGACCCTCCTTTGGATGGATTCATGAGGGGTTGGTTGGGCACCATTCCAGTAGGAATTTTCTAATGAGGATTGTAAAAATTTCCCCCAACTGGAGTGGCTCCAGGTTGGGGGTTTCCCAAGGTATGAAATTGACCTCCCCTAGGTGTGAATCCAAAGGATAAAGGTGGATTCTTCATGCCAAACATGTTTTTTAGAATTGGTACAAAGGAGGTGGGTGTAAAGGATGGAATGTGATCAATAGCTTGTTTTCCAGGTTGGTTACTCCATCCAAAATAAACATGATTAGACCCGGGGTTAAAAGGAGGAATGCCTCCAATGGTAGGAGTCGTTTGCGGGACATGAGTACCACCAAACGAGAATGGACTGTGTGGAGGAGATGTTCCCCCAAAAGGGTTCGTTGATATAGGGATGGAATGAACATTATATCTTGATGATAGGCACCTCCAACACTGCAACCATTGTGGTTGAAGGTGTCGAAGGGGTACCATTCACTATAGTAGGTGTTAGCACAAGATTGGTTTATGGCTCAACATTGCATAAGTGGTGCTACCTATAAGCGCTACCTAATATTTCAAAGAGAACAAAATCTGCATTTCATCATTCATTTTGGCAAATGAATACAATTGTTATGGAATTTTTATTTGTGTTGGGGAAAATTGAAATTATATTGAGTTATTGCCAATATCCAAGTTCAAGCATCAGAGCACCCACGAATTTATTCTACCGAATTGCATTCAGAAACAAAGTCAGGCGCTACCTACAGGCGCTGCGTAATATTCTAGCAGAGGATAAATTGTGTAGAGTTATTCTTCCAGTTTTGAGTCACTAATTTAAAACTTGGGTTATGAGTAGTTGAGGATGTATTTTTGAAAACTAGAGGAGGTTTTTGTTCATACCATTCCAAATAACAAAAAACTCTCTCATTTTTTCAAAATGTGTTTTTTTTTGAGATATATTGGATATAGAAGTAGGCGCTGTGTACTCTGCATAGTGGCAATGCGAACTAATTTCCTGTAGCAGTCGCAGTTTTGATATTTGCCTTGTTGGGAGGTTGCCACATGTCAAGGAGAGTTCGAATGGATTCTCAAGGATCAGTTAGATATCAAGGGACACTTTCACATAAGATTTATCTCAATCAAAGGCCTCATGCATGAGGTGGAAAGAATTTATTAATGACTTCCAACAAATTCCTGAAAATCAACAATTTGTTGGATTTTTGTCTCTTTGACTGTTGCCACATATCTCCAAGGCTTAGAATCCAATGGAGGAGATGGGATTCGACCTCCTTAGGTTACTTGGATGCTATTTTCTATTTAAATAAGGAGATATCTCTTTAAGATGGGGATGGATGAGCCAAGAGAGGCTAGAGAGAGTAAGGAGTAGGCAATTTTCCTGTGTGTGTTCATTTGTAAGCCTGTGGACATTTTTTGATTGTAAGCATTACTACTATTGGAGACTCATGAGAGATGTGATTTCAGATTGTAACTCTTCTTTTATATTTCTTCTTATTTGAATATATTGCACATTTGAGGATCAAAGGTTGTTAATGATTTATGGATCCCTAAGCAGCAGAGGATCTACTGTATTTTGCCCATCAGTCATTGTTTATATTCAAGTATATGTTGATTCATTAAATTGAGAGGATCTTTGTTTAGTGAACATTTTATCTTATGTTTTCCTTCTTCATTCTTCCACCTATCAACATATAATCTTGTTTTTTGTTGAGCAGTTTTTTTGCCTTCGATGAGTAGGATGTTTGTGACTCCATTGCCCATTGGTGTAGCCTACTGATATGCAGTTTGTTTCCCTCTCCCTTTGTTTCTCCATTTTTCTGATCCACCCATTCAAAACCAAATTATATTTTACATTCTGATGGGTGTTGATCTTACACTGTAGCATTCAAAGTGTGACTTTTAGTGCTAACAGTAGGTATGGGAGTGGAAGGACTCCCAGTATCTTACTGACTCGATTTAATACTCATCCTTGTATGATCACAAGTCTGATAAGTGGAGATCTGTGTACCACATTTGATAACTCCACACTTTTTAGAAGGAAAAGACTCAAAATGAGGTGGTAATTGCAACAAGTGGTGAGAACTATGGGGAAGTTGGTCTGGATCCATGATGAATCAAGACTCGTGATATACAAAACAAATCCTAAGGCCAACTAGTAATCAAATACCACACCAAAAATAATTAAACGACCAATATGCACACAAACATGATAAAGTGGTTGAAAGGGGCCTCCCTCTATAAAGTAAGTATGCCTTGCCCAAGAGAGGCCTGAGAATCCTCTGCTAAATATCATAGGTATAAAAATCAATTATAAAGGCCCTCGTGGGCTTGTCAGATCCCCCCTGAGAGGTAATCCTCCATAAAGGCCGTGTGTTGTCCAACCCTTATCTAACCAAGGGTACCTTCAGAATTACCCTTGCAAGTAACCTATGTGGTACCTAAGTCAAGCAACTAAGAAACCATGATATAACCGATGCACATGTGAACAGTCATAAGTTAGGTCCACCGTATGGGCAAGGTAATAAAGCCCGAAACCTTGAAAGCACCACCTCTCAAAGAGGTAAGGGTAATAGCAAGATCCCCATATACGAATAGATCCCCAAAAATATACTTGACGCTAAGAAGGTATCAGGGGATATACCTTAAAACAACCTCATATGAACTTGTGCTTAAATCCAATGTAAGTGGAGCCTCTTGATATTACCGATTATATAATGGATTTATCCACTCCCTTAGTCAGACATATATGTTGATTTAATAACATTGGAAAAGTTTACTCACAAAATCCTATTCCAAGTCTCTAAATCCTAAGCTAGTTTGTGCACCCTAGAAAAATAAAACCGTTACCTTGCTTACTCAAAAAGGTGCGGTCGCGAAACTAGTGATGTTATGACTCATCAAGTAAAATAAATGAATATGAATACAATGCAAAGTCCTAACTTCAATTCCCAATAAATGATATGATTTTAAAAATGCAATTCTCAATTTAGTTTTGAAATTCTAAATAAAATGCAATGTTTCTTTACATGTACTAAGATCAATGATAAAGACTCAAAATATCAAAATTCCAACAATGTAAAATGAATAATATTTTTGTATTTTCAATATTAAAGAATGAAAATGCAAGGATTGAACAATAGCTTGATATAAAAAATCTACTGTATGTAAATAGAGACAAACCAAGTAGGATATCAAGAAGAAAAACACCCAGCCCAAGATGTAACTACAATCAAATGAAAAGGATGATGAGAAAGGCACTGCCCAAAAATTCAATCGAAGAAAGGTTTCTTGTCATTCCACAGACACTTAACAGTCATAAAAGATACCCAAGAAGACTCAACAATAATCAAAATCCACCCAACAACCATCAAACCCAACAACCAAGTAAAAAAGTGTGATGTACGTGACTGTTCAAGAGAAAAATACATATATACGCTTCTTGCAGAAGGACAAGACGCATATGTAGGCAACTGTCAAGCAAAAATCTGCATATATGTGTCAAAACACATCCAGGCTAAGGAGAAGGCTAAGAAACTCAGAATCAGAATGAACATAGGCTGTCAAGCAGTCATACGAAAAGAAAATCAATATAAACAAGAGCAATATAAGGAGAAAAACACTCCAAACCCTGAAAAAGAGAATTATATTCCTAGTATGGTTTCCAATTCTGTTATGAGGAAAATATCTCTATGGCTAGGGGTAAACCATAACAGACGAAAATGACTGCAAAAATCAACTCTAATCTCAAGTATGCTATATAAACAAATATGCTAGAAAGAAAAGACAAAAGGCCTACCTTGTCCAGACGTTCGATGAAGTCCACCATTGAGCACTGGACTCAAATATATACACCTGCAACTTGTCCTCAACAACCAAGAAACACAAGCATATGGTGATAATATAAAATGTTAGCACATTCAATAGCATAATCCATCAACACTGATAAAAAATACACCCATGGAATAACAATTCAAATATTTGCAAGATATTAATTGGATGAGAAAATAATATTTCTATTAAAATGTAATCAAGAAAAGTGAATGAATTACAAAATTTTGTGTCGGCACGGTTCGAAGCTGAGAAACTAAGTTCCTTCTAGCTATGCCTCCACCACTTCAATCCTCCACCAAAGGAAAGCTCATATAAGAGAGACAATGAGGCTCTCAATCAAGTAGGGAAGACCTTGGGGGATGAACAATGTGTTTAGACTTAAAAGGAGAAAGGGATTTAGACGCAATATGAAGTGAATAATTTCTCCAGAGTAACTTTGATCTCAAATTTGAATTCTTCTCCTATTTTCCATAGCTTGGATTTGGCCCATTTGTATCCTTCAAGTGGAACTAAAGGGTTGATTTAGAACGTTTCCAATATATGGAAGGTCAATGATCACAGATCTTGTGATGTGACATGGAGAAGTGACATAATTTTTTAATTTTGGGCACAAATACCGATGTACATGGGTTGTAGTGGTGCAACCTGCATATACACATGCTATACTATAGGTAGGGCATGTATATGTGGAAAAATAATGTTTTTAACTCTGGGATTTGCAAAAAGGGACGTCAAGTCTACATAGGGAAATGGAAAAAGACCCTTTGTGCAAGTTTTCATAGGGTGAGGAAAATATTTCTATAACAACAATGGAGGTCATAGCGTAGGCAAAAGAGGTAAATAAGAACATGACACAAATTCATGAAGAATGCACAGAGATGATCAACGAGGATATTACAGTGAAATTATTGGACACACTAAGAGAAAATACTGTTAGGCTCAAACACAAGAAAGGTAACTCAAAAAGAAGTTCCAGACTCTCGACGAAGTGCACAAGGTTTAGGTGGCTCGGGATGAGCCACATGTCAATGTTGGGGGCCCATTGGATGTAGACCTAGTCAGGAAAAAAGCCTATTTTTGGGAAGAGAAGCATGAAAGGAGGAATGGACAACTGGAAGGAAAAAAAATACGTGTAAGGGAAGCAGAAGAGGTGTGCATGCAAGTTATACCTAACAATGCTAGGGTTAGGGTTTTTGTAATGTATCGCAATGGCTGATTAGCCAAGAATATAAATAGGTAGTACTTAGATGAAGAAAGGGATGAACCGAGAAAGAGAGAGAGAGGAAAGAGAGGAGGAGAGAAGAGAACAAATGATAGAGAGTTGTAAGAACTGTACTACTCAGTAAGCTGGTGATCTAGGGAAGCAGTGAGTGACTCGATCCCGAGGGTTATATCATAGGATGAGGATCCTGGTGTGATCTAGTCAGTCTCACAGGGATCGAGGAGCCTGTTGGAGAGTGTAAGATCTAATATTGTAAACATGCATGGCATGACATATTATTGAACCATAATAAAGATATTGAGAGCCATATCTTTGTGGATGTATCCCAGAAGGGGGTGAACCATGGTAACACCTGTGTTGTGTGAATGAATGTATGTGTCATTATTGTTGTTAAGTGGTGAATGTTAGATGAATGAATTAACTAGTTAAATCTGGTATTTAACATTCGTAAATAGAATGACTGTTATAATTAGATGTTAGAATGAATAAATAAATATTACAATATACAACCACAAATCTCCACTCATTCCCAGGTTGCAAACACCTGAGTATTGCAACCACCCATAGAGCTACCTCGGGTGAGACTGCGCATTACACCATATGTGTTGCGTTTCCTTTTGGTCTACCAGAGGCGTCAATAGATTTAGAGGGATTTTGTTGGGATCTTATCAAATTTGAACTGGGGTCAACCTATGACAGTAAGGTAGGATCAAGATAATCGATGAAGAATCCTAAGAAGAAGAGTATAAAAACCAACATCCCATCAAACTTGATCGACGGTGGTTGGGTCACAATCTTGCAAAGGCTATATCTTGAGCTCCTAACCTCCGTTTGCAGAAACATTTGTGCCGTTGGAAAGGTATTTTGATGTAGGAGATGAAGAGATAGGTATTGAGAGATGAAATTTGCCAAAATTTTCTGAAAAAGTAAAATATCAATCAGTAACATTTTTATGCCTAGCTAATAAATCTTCTCAACACCTCGACTTCACAAGGTCATATCTTGAGATCCAGGAGTCGGATTTGGAAAAAAACTTATATAGTTGGAAATATAAGACAATGGATATTAGATATAAATTGATTTAAATGGATGAAAGGTTGTATATCCTATCCAAAAAAGTAAATTACATTCCTCCTCTTTTAAAAAATAATTAATTAAAATTTTGAAATAAAAGTTTATTTTAAGAACTTTTAAATAAAAGGGAAAAATACCCATTTGGAATATGCTTATATTAATTATGTGAGTTCATTAATGAGGAATTAATGAGGCATTAATTAAAGGGACTGTTTCAAGAAGAAACTTGTACAAGAATTTCTAGAATGGAGAAACCCTAACTACTCAAGTAGTTAGAAAGTATCATCTTTAAAACAGAAGAGAGGCTTCATCAAAGGTTCCCGAGAATCATAATTGTCAGAGGGGTAGGGAATAATATCAGAGGAAGAAAAATTTGCGGCCGTGAATACACAACCAAGCTTCTGATAAAATAAAAGAGATCTCCATCTTCTCCACTCTTTATATTCTTCTACACCATTTCTCATAGTTTTATGCTTGAGTCTTTGAATTGGGAACAAGGCTGAGTTCTTGAGTATTCTTCTTGTATTATTCCAAAATAATTTTCTTGTATGATAATGGAGTATTTTTAGACATATACATGACTGCAAAATCTTTTGTAATGAAGAAAATTTTTCATGAATAAACTCCAGAAAGAATTGATTTGGCATTGATCTTGACTATATCTTGTAACTTTGAGTTTTAAATATGAGATATTTGAGGTTGACCTATCAAATTCTCTTTTGATCTTGATAGCAATACTCTTTTAAAATTATTTGAGATGATCAAATCATTCTCTCCTATTTATTGTGAAGAAGATATGGATGCATTTACATATGATTAAGAAGATTGTGTGTGATTCCGATCACAATTTAATTTTGATGTTGAAGCCCTCCTTCAATCTTTTCTTATTGTAAAAAGAATTTTGCTGCACATAAAGATTGTATTCAAGTTATTGAAGAACCATTTTATTTCATAATATCAAGAAATAAATATTTAGGGTTTTTTTTCCTAGAATTCTCCTAATCCAAAATATCACAAAATATATTTTAGTGCAAGAGGAGTACCACCTCTCTAAAAACGAAGGGGGACTAATGTCCTCGTGAGGTTGTTGTTTCAGTCCTAACTGATTCAAGTGTTAACAGTTTTGGCGACCATAGTGGGGAACGATTTATTTTCAAGAGATACGATATCTTTTGGATGAGATATTATTGGAAGACTAAAATTAGTCTGGTTGCAGTTTCAAACAAAATTTAGAGATTGATTCAAGATGAATTGGGTTTTGGAGAACCTTGTTCAAATAAAATTGAATGGCCTTGAAGGTTTATTGTTGAAATTTCAGTCACAAATCAGTTGTGACAACCTTTATGGAACCAAAAAACCACCAAATATTTGGGAGGATGATATCCCTGGAAAATACATCCTTAAAACTCAAGATCTTAAAGAAATATTCCTTGGTGACTTCACTAAAAACATCTCATAATTTCAAGAATATGTATATGAAGACTCCTACAAGGAATGTTTCTAATAATATCAAGAGATTTTTCCTCCTCAATCAAAAATATTTGTTCAAGGAACAATGAAAGGATAAGGTATCCAAAGAAACACAAGGTTGCATAAAAGCTCACTCAGTTTGCATGGAGAAGTTCACCCCTTTCCATCTATTTCCACGGACAAATTTCCAATAGTTTGCGAGAATGCTTCAAAATATGCAGAGAAACATTTGATTAAATTTGGCAGTTCTTGTGAAATTTTTAATGTGATTCAAAATGATGTTGCATGCCTGTTAATTATCTTGAATTTAAAACAAGATGCCGATGAATGGTTTTATTCATTGCTTTCTGGAACCATCACTACTTGGGATGTAATAGAAAACTTGTTTGTCGAAATATATTTATCAATAAAAGATACATATTCTCTTTTCTTGAAGTTGGTTGAAATTGGGATGAACAAAAAAGAAACACTTAAATATTTATCTTTAATATTTATGAAATTTCTTCATGATATTCCTCAGGAAATGTTTCCAAATGATGTCATTATTTTCAGCTGTTACGAAAATGATTTTCCCACAAATTTGAGATTTCTCTTGAGTCAAGAAGGAAAACATAGTTGGAAAGAATTAACGCAACGAGCTTAACTAATTGAAATATTTATTCTTGAAACCAATGCCAACATATTGTACCCCCCGAAATTGATCCAAGACAATGGAGGAATGAATTTAGAAAAAAAAATATGAATTTTGTTTTCTTCAGATCTTGATCTTGAAATAGAAAATGAAAACACTAAATTTTCAATCCAAGAAGAACACCATCATTTGTATGCTTCATGGGAGGTAAATCTCATCCTCTCATGTGCTCAATTTGAAAGTGATGATTATAGTGAACTTAAGTATGAAAATGAGGAATTAATTCAGTATGAAAAGATTGTAGCAGAGTATAAAATAATACAACCAATTTATATCAAGCCACAACAAAAATTCTTACATTGGAGGGATATAAATAATCACTTTACATAAGATTTGAATTATGTGGATTGTTTTCCTAAGGCCAAGTTTCATGAAGAGAGCATTTTCCAAGAATCAAAGGAAAGACATTTGAAGCAAGAGTAATCATGAATGATGCATTTTATTTATGAAGATCATGATGTTATTGATGAACAACAAAATATGGCCTTACAGTTTCCCACAAAAGTTCACCATTGCCACCTCATCACAGGGACATGATCATTGTAAAAAGGAAGAATTCCTTCAAGGAATTGGTGTTGAATCATAAATAATATATGTGGTTGATGATAAGGAAAAAGATGAAATTATTCTCGGATTGGAAAATCCTTATCCAATAAAAGAACACAACATTCTTGAGAAAATAAAATTTCATTTAATTGAATCATGGTTCCAAAGCGTTGTTGGCCAAGCAATACAACCAGGTTTCAAGAACATCTTTCTCAGTCTAATCAAAGTCTACTTTGGGCATGTTTTTTATCATTTGGTAGCGGCCTCAACACATTTCCCTATTCAGGATCTCATTCTACAATTCGACTAGATGCTTGAATGACTCCATTGGAAAATTGCCTACACCTAAGGTGCCCCTTTATTTCAATTAAGTTAGGGTAGGTAGATCATGTATGTACATATTTTTGTTCAATGTTGCACAATAAGGAAGTCAAACTTTAAGGTAACTCCATGAAATAAGAAGAAATACAAGAATTTATTATGAATATGACTCCATATCCCAACGGAGAAGATAACTAATCTTGAGATTCTGGGGTTCTCAACAACCCACATGGAGTCACTTTCCCGCAGTTGGAGCCAGTTGTTGACCAAAATTTGGTCACGTATATGTTCCCGCTCCTGAAATAAAAAGAATGATATTGGAAGATGAATGTTTTTGAAATAGTATATTTTCATTGCATAACCCTCAATATCATCTTCTCCATGCATTTCGTGGAATCAAAATCTAAGTCTCCATGGCCAAGATACACATACTTCTATCCAAAAGTCCAATGGAGGTATTACAAGAAAAAATATGAAAAATATTCTAAGTGACATGTTCTTTCCTCCCCTTTCCCTTCACCTCTACTCATTCTCTCATTTTATACTTAGTCATTTTTCCCATTGTATCATTACTTTCATATTCCCCTTACCATTTTCCACACTTAATTGTTTTTCCTTATTCCTTTCCACGTTCACATTCATTTCCCTTTTCCTTTATTTTCCCATTTATTTTTATTTTCCTTTCCATTTTTCCATTTCTTTCCTTTTCCCTTTGTTCTTTTCCCAAATTGGACGCAATTCCTTTTATTTCCCATATATTTCTTTTCATTTTTCATATTTTCCATATTTCACGTGATCCATTATATACTTTCTAGACTTAGTCTTATTTAATATTGCTTACCACGGGTTGGCAGGTTGGTGATATTTTTTAAGAGTATGTTTTATCTCCGCTACCCTCACAATGCACTTCGACTTCCGCCACCTTCATAATGCACACAACTCTTTTTACTACTCTTTATTATGTAACTTCTCCAACACTTAGCCAAATATATATGCGCTACCGTGGGTTCACAGGTTGGTGGGTTGGTGATATTTCTCTCACAATGCACTTTGAATTCCTCCACATTCATAATGCACACAACTCTTTTTACTACTCTTTACTATTTAAATTCTCCAACACTTAGCCAAATATATATGAGTTAGCGCGGGTTCATGGGTTGGTGATATTTATTTCATATGTTATATGCAAGTACATCCGACCAATTCTGAAGACTTAGAATATTTTACAACTTCTTTTACTACTATTTACCTCTCCTCTCCACTTCACCTACACTTATAGTTTTTCACACTCATTTCTTACTATGTATTACCGCGAGTTCACAATTCCTCACCTACCTCTGCATTCACTTAAACCCGCGAACCTTCCACATTATTTTAATAATATTTTTTCTATCCTAAGTTATATGAGGAACATCTCCAAGTGACACATGGAAATTTATTAACCAATGAGATATATCCACATGACAGTTAAATGGATGGTGCCACATGAAAACTAATTAATGGAGACACATGGAAACATACAAGAAGTGACACATGGCATGATTTTATTGGATGACATATGGCAGATTGTTGGCCTACCGAGTGATGAAATGTGGAAACATTTGGTTGGGTGACTCATCATTGATGACTGGGAATATTGGTGGTTGACTGGGCATGCAAAATTATTATTATATTCAACAATTTTCCAAGGGTCAAATCCTCCAAGCTTCATAATCTCCTCTCTTCTTTATTTCTTTTCAATTGTATGTTACACTTAACATTATATACCACTAATAATATTTTATTCTTGTACATGTGGGATAAGAATAAAGAAGAAAAGTCGAAATTCAACAAAGGAGGTCGAAATTGAATCAAGGGCCCACATTTACCCATCAAACTTGATCGACGATGGCTGAGCCACTATATTGCAAAGGCTATACATTGAGATCCCGACCTCCGTTTGCAGAAAACTTTGTATGGTTGGAAATATATTTTTATGTAGAATATGATGGGATAGGTCTAGAGAGATGATTTTTTCCAATTTTTTCTGAAAAATTAAAATATCAGTTCATAAATTTTTTATGCCTAGCTCATAAATCTTCTCAACATCTCGACTTCACAAGGTCATATGTTGAGATCCAGGAGTCGGATTTGGAAAACACTTATATCGTTGGAAAGATAAGATATAAATTGGTTTAAATTTCTTAAATGTTTCATATCCTATCCAAAAAATTAAATTACAATCCTCCTTATTTTAAAGGCAATTAATTAAAATTTTGAAATAAAAGTTTATTTTAAAAACTTTTAGAAAAAAGGGAAAAATATCCATTTGGAATATTCTTATATTAATGATGTGATTTAATTAATGAGGAATTAATTAAAGATATTTTTTCGAGAAAAAACTTATACAAGAATTTCTAGAAGGGAGAAACCCTAACTAGTCAAGTAGTTAGAAAATTTCATCTTAAAAAGAGAAGAGAGGCTTCATTTAAGGTTCCCAAGAATCATAATTGTCAGAGGGACAAGGAAAAATATAAGAGGAAGAAAAAGGTGGAGCCATTAACACAAAACCAAGATTCTTATCTAAGAAAATATATCTCCATCCTCTCCACTCTTTATATTCTTCTACACCATTTTTCATCGTTTTATGCTTGAGTCTCTGAATTGGATACAAGGCTGAGTTCTTGGGTGTTCTTATTGTATTCTTTCAAAATATTTTTCTTGCATGATAATGGAGTATTTACAACCATATACATGACTGCCAAATATTTTGTAATGAAGAACATTTTTCATGAATAAACTCCACAAAGAATTACTTCGGGGTTGATCTTGACTATATATTGTAATTTTGAGTTTTAAGTATGAGATATTTGAGGTTGACTTGTCAAATTTTCTTTTGTTCTTGATAGCAGTACTCTTTTAAAATTATTTGAGATGATCAAATAATTCTCTCCTATTTCTTGTGAAGAATATATGGATGCATTTATATATGATTAAGAAGATTTTGTGTGATGTTGATCACAATTTAATTTTGATGTTGAAGCTCTCCTTCAATATTTTCTTATTGTAATTTTTTTTTTGATGCACATAAAGATTGTATTCAGGTTATTGAAGAACCATTTTATTTCATAATCTCAAGAAATAAAGATTTAGAGTTTTCTTTGTAGAACTCTCCTAATCCAAGATATCACAGATATATCTTTTAGCCCAAGAGGAGTAACACCTCTCTAAAAATGAAGGGGGACTAATGTGCTCACGAGGTTGTCGTTTAGGTCATGACAGATTCAAGCGTCAAAACTACCCAATAAGGAGAAGTCAGGAAATAATCAAGGTCTAGGTCATGGAAAAGGATCAATATATTCCCCCATAGGCCTCTCAAGGATGGAGTGGCCATGTGAATGAAGCATCTCTGCAAATGTGCTCCTGCAAAACATAAGAACACATCAACCATGCAACCAAAAGATGACTCGTCGATACATAAACAAAATATTCCCTGCCTTTTATCTAATTTAGAATATAGTGTAAGGTTCATTCAACAATAACTTGATGGATATAGATGAATGTACTAAAACTACATGTTCCTATTCCAAACTAAAGATTAAGATCCACATGCGACAATATAAAATTTGAAAACATGAAGCACAATAATCATGCCAGCAGAAATATGCATAGTTTTAGTTAGTCAATCAATACATGTAATATAAAAAACCTTGACACCACATAATATCACCAAACAATCTAGAATCAACAAAAGGTCAGAATATGACACATCAATTCCATCATACAAATGTCAAAAAACATAGCAACATGAGGAAATTTGACATCATCAGATCAAAAGAAAAAACCAACACCCATCAAAGATAGTCATCGATCAATATAAGACCCCCAAATCCCTCAAGGTAGGAAATGAAATAGCATTAGGCTAAAGTTGTAGAGGATTAGGCCTTAGGTTTGAAGTTTTAGTAGGGGCCCTTTTTCCTTTCGCTTGTAAAAGAAAAAATGAAGGTGGGTTGCTGCGATTATAACAAATGATGACACACTAGAAGAACCAGTTATATTTTTCAATAGAAGTCTAGGGCCTTTACTTCAGATATGAGTTTTAAAGATAAGCTCAACAAGAATGCAAAGAATTGTCCAATAGTCATGGGTACCACAATGACGTTGAAATTATAAAAGATATAACCCAATATTTATAGTACTTGTAATCTAACACATTGTTTTCAAAGAGCCAAATAGTGAGATAAATTTTAATTGGCTGCACACTTTCGATTAGCTTTGGTTCAAACATGGGTTTTCAATTTTATTAACAATAAAATATCCACATAAGTGTGTTCTTCATCTCTCTTTTCTCGACATTTATTCACTGCCAGGGAGTATCCATATCCCCGACGAAGTTGCCTTGGTACCACACAAGCATGGCCCCACTGCCAACAAACGCCCATATCCCCAACAAGTTTACTTGTAATTCCCACATTATTAATAGTTCTTTAAACTTCCTTTTTTATTTCATAACATGTTCACCCTTTTAGATTTTAGATATAGATATGCATATGCAGATAAGGTGTGAAGGAAGCAGGGTGATACACAATTTTCTTTGATTTTATAAGTAGATGTTATGCATTTTAGTTTAAACCATAGGTCTCTTCAAAAACCATAATAGTATTGGCCATTTTTTTAAGGTGAAGTGGATGGATCTCAAAGAAAAATATAGATAGAAAATTTCCTATACTTATGGATTATCATGGTACGCTCAATAGGAACATGTGTTCCACCACAACTATCAGTCCATACCTACAACTAAGAATTTCGTGAATGCATATTCAGATAGAGAAGACCATGCATCTTATGACTTGTAAAACAATTTCTTCAGTATGTGACCAGAATTGGACCAACCCCTCACCAAAATTTAAAGAGTAATCCTCAAGAAATACTAAGAAGTCAATTTAGCTCAGGGAACATACCAATATTCAAGTCAAAATATGGAAGCAATATGTAGAAGCATAAATCAAGCGTTAAAATCAAAAGTCAATTTGTGGAAAAGAAAAATAAACTAAAATAAATATGAAGCTAGAATGCCATTCATTGAAAGGATGAAAACTCGCTAAAAAAATGAGAATAGAATCCGACAAGCAAAAAATATAGTGCAACAATAGTAAACTATTTTTCATTGAAAGTTCAGAAAGCAAGCTAAGGGAAATCCTTAGTCAAGAAAATATTAGTCATTCCTCATCAGACTAAACTAAAAAATTTGTAGAGTAAATATCTGAAATGAAGGACAATCAAGATTACGAGAATTGATGATCTAGTGGAGAAGATTTTCAACAGAATTCTTCACTCCATTTGTCACATACAATTTTTCTTTCATTTAGTGCAACAAAAAAATCCTCATTGAATCTAGAAAAATGGGTGAATGTAGATTCTCAATCAAGATATATTTTCAAAAACCAATTACATGGAACATTCCACAAACCCATAAGCTCTTAATATTTCGTGGCATAAGAAATTCCTTTGCAAATTTTGAAAATAATTAATTTTTCAACAAAAAATACATTTCATATTTCTCACCAAAGAACCATTTTCTCTTTTCTATAAAAGATGATTGTTAGCCTCATAGATTCGATAATTCAATGTAATAAGGAAACGATGAAAAAATCATAGTTATGGAGGTCATCAAAATAGTCATTAAAATGACTCCAAACATCGAAGAGATCATAAATAAAAAATGAATACATGAATGAGACAAAATATATTTCTAATCAACTATTGAATTAGTGACGATATTAGTTCATTAATAAAACAATGTCGCAAAGGAATCTTAAGGAGCCAAGTCTAGATTAACACTTCCCTAAATTGCCTTCATTGAAGAGAAAATTCTTAAGTTGCTGATTGCACAAGCCATTTTCCCAACCTGCAGAACAAAAGGAAATGGCATTGTTGCGCCTCTTTCGTCACCTTAGTGAGAAAAATAGAGGTGCTTGCAATATTAGTTGGGTTTGCTGAGCAGGACAGCTATAAGGAAAATGGTTAGAAAAAGAAATATAAAAGAACAACTAAGAATTAAACTAAGAAATAAAACAACAACTAAATTTATAAACATAGGGACATAAGGACAAAAGAAACAATTAGACCCATGTCACCAATGATAAGGATGATATTAGTGAAAGAAAACACCAAGAAGCAAGGGGACTACAAGTCCCTTCTTCCTCCAAGGGAGGGCTCTTGGATCCCCACAAGTAAGCTCTTCTTACAACTTTGAAAAAGAAAATGAAAATGGTGAAAGAATTCTTTGCTAATCCACTCAAGGGGTCAGATGGATTGCCCAAAGAAATGATGCAAGTATACTCTTGGCAAGGATAGAAGAGTCCTCAAGAGAATAGTGGCAGCATAACTTTTCTATGAAATTCCTTGAAAAATGAAGTGTATCCATGGCCTTTTTATATCATTCCTTTGGGTTATTGTTCAACTAGTTTGTAGTGTGTAAAGAGGCTAATTAGGGCATTTCTAGGTCTTTGACTAACCATCCAGTCGAATATAGTCCAGATTTGAGTGTCAAATCAACTTGGAAGCTGAACCAGAAGTGGGTGGGAGGCCAACCACTCTCATAAATGCGTCGTTTCTCAGGTGCACGGATTTTTATGACAACAGTCGCGCATCGTGCGCATGTGCGCGAATCTTGTGTTTCTGTTTCGCGCATGTGCACGCGCGCCCAGTGTCTTCATAGCGCCCTTCAATTTTTTCACTATTTGTATAGTTTTTGACCCTTTATGAATGCTTTTGTGTTAATTCAGGTTCATGGATGACTTCATAACTATTTGATGATGCTGAATTCTTATAACCATTTGCAGACAAAATTTCAGTGATAACAGATGCCCCCTCATGGATGAGGTTAGGAGCATACATATAGCCGAAATCCATAAATGTTGCTTCTACTGAGAGTGTTGTTGTAAGAGAGAGAAATAGTGGGATCATCCAGAGCGATCCATTGGAGGGAAAAAGGAACATGTAGAACCCAACCTTCCATGAGGTGTGTAAAAAATAAACTGTGTACAAACAAGGCAGGCATGCCCCATGCTCATGTCATGTAACTCAAAAAAGAGGGATGAAGTGTTGTTGTAGACAACTGCAGCACCCTCGGGGGTGGTCGAAATAAAGGCAGAAGACAATTCTGCGGAGGAACATACTCTGAATAGTAGGCAGTGACATCTGTAAGAAGTATCATGGATTCTGTAGGCATTGATAGCCTAGCCAAGTTCAGAGGTCTTCGGCAAGTATAAGAACTAACTGCAATAGTGGCAAAGTAAGACCCACCGTAACATGAGAAAGTGTTGATGTCGAATGTTATGGGGGCCAACGACAGCAGGGAGCAATTCTGGTTCTCCCTGTGCCGTCTGAGATCTCTCATTGGATGGGTAATGAGAATCAAGATACTGTCGCCCTTTTGGAAAACTATGTTGATGTCGACAAAAAGGGGGATGTGACTCCCAGAAGAAAAGGGCTTCATGAAATCTACTCGGTGAGGTTAGGAAGTGGAGGAGGTACATGGACGAAGTCAAGATGTAGGAAGACTCAACACTACCCTTGGTTGGAGTATATTTGAGATAAAAGTGGCCACAACCATGCAACGAGGTCAAGTTTCAGGGGGACAACAAGATAGGGGATAAGTTGTGCCAGAGGCGGGACAAGGTGAACAAACTCAGAGGGTAGAGGTAAGTGGACTATGGGATACTTTGAATATATGGATGATGTCATCAAGGGTAGATGATAAGTAGTGCCCCAACCAAGGGTGACATGGGTTGCGTTTTTCCAAAAAGGGAAGAAGGTCGCCAAAGGTGACGACAAAAAGGTATTGTAATTGCTAGAAAAAAAGGCATTTGTACAATAAATAAAGAATAATTTGGGATAAGTGTACAAATACAGAAACGGGTGCTCCAATGTGATATGGTTGGCCCGGGTAGGACACAATTTTCTCAAAGAACTGGTGGAGGGTGGGGGCCCCATGTGTGGGTTTTTGTATGAGGTAAGTGAAATGAAGGGAAATTTGCAGATGGGCAAATTGATTGTGGATGAAATGGAGGGTTCATAATACTGTAGAGGTGTAGTCAAAAAATAGAACCGTGAAGAGATAATCTAGGAGTCCTTTGGGAAAGCTAGAAAAATGAGGAGAAGGAGTATGCGGCTGATTCGTGACATGATGTAAAACTATCGGGACTCGCATCCCTAAAGGGTTTTGAAAAACAACATGAGTGTCAAAGGTGCAAAAGGGTGCTATGAATGGGACAACTCATGTGGGTAAGAGTGCTACCGGGTGACAGTACCGAAGATGCAAATGGAGGTGTTGGCATTGCAGAGCCAGAAATGGGGATCCTAGATGAAAATGTTAGAGGGTGTGACTGGAGATGTAAGTGAGATTTAGAGGGAATGACTACATGCCAGTGCTAAGTATATACCTGAAAGGGTTGTGTTGATGTATGATGACCAAGTACCTACACACATGAAAACCAAATACCCGATGTGAACCATATCTGAAGAGAATCGAATATATGAGCATGTCTTTGATAATGTTGAATATGTGCATGCGTACCTAGTCATGGTATGAAAAAAAATGGCGTCCCAGGGGCTCAGGATGAAAAGAGGCCCAAGGACTGTCATGATGTATATGACGGGATGGAAAAAAGATTAAAAACACTATATAAAAGAAATAACCTAAAGTAGAATGACTACCTTTAAGCATACAATTTCTTTAAATATAACCTGTTGACGGGTTCTTTAAGAGAGAGGCCTTCGGGAGAGGCCAGGATGTGTGCGCCTTTGGTGAGGCAATGTTGGATAATGTATGGACCATTCCATAGTGACTCGAATTTTCCATGGCCAAAGGTATCAAGAGTGATATTGTAAGCAAGGACAAGGTCGCCTTCGCGAAATGAACGAAGGTTGACATGGCGATCAAAGGTAGCCTTTGATCGCTTTTTAGCTGCCTCATTGTTTTGTAGGGAAGATCGACGATATTCATCCAAGGATTTTATGTTTAGTAAGAGCTTCTCCATTGGAGCAGTGTCAGGTAATAGCTCAATTGCGGTGCGTAAGGTGGGAATTTCGCACTCGATGGGAAGAGTGGCCTCAACCCCATGGACTAGATGAAATGGTGTGAAACCAGTAGTTGTTTTCACAGCCGTACGGTAAGCCCATAGAGAAGAAAATAACATATGATGCCAATTGGTCTTATGTTTATTAACCGTGCGCTGTAACATGGTCTTGAGGACCTTGTTAATTGCTTCAACCTGTCTATTAGACTGAGGGTAATATGGTGAGGCAAACTCGTGGGAGAATCCTAACCAAGGTGAGAGTTCGACGAAAATCTCATTCTCGAAGTGTTTCCCATGATCGGAAACAAGTTGGAGTGGTACTCCAAAGTGAGATATGACGTGGTTAAAGAAAAAATGCATTGCGGTGTTAGCGGTGTTGTTGAAGGTGGCCATAGCTTATGCCCATTTTTTGAAGTAATCGACTGTGACAAAAATGTATTTGTGTCCATTGCTGGAGGGGGGATTACAAGTCACGAAGTCGATGCCCCATTTAAAAAAGGGGCTGGCAGTGATGACTGGATGGAGAAGAGTAGGTGGTGCTTGGGCTTTGTTGGCGTAAAGATGAAATTTCTCGCATCGTTTCACAGCGTGAATGCAATCGTGAAACAAGGTAGGCCAAAAGTAACCTGCTCGGATAATCTTCTGAGCAGTGGAAATGCCCGAAAGATGGCCCCCACATGTGCCACTGTGGCAGTCATTCAAGACTCTATCAGCCTCGTCAATGGTTAGGCATCGACGAAGAATGTTGTTGACCCCTCACCAGTATAGGATGTCCCTGATAAGGAGGTAGAGTGGGGCCTGATGGAGAATACGACGATGACCATCTCGTGAAAGGTGGTTATCGAACTTTTGAGTTCGGAGGTAGATGAGAAAGTCGTCGTACCAAGGATCATCCGAAGTGATGTAAAAGAGGTGTTCGTCGGGGAAGTCAGTGTTGACAAGGGCACTGGTGGTGTCTGAGGGGAGGGCCGTGACAAGTTCGGTGAGAACGAGGGATTTCTTTCTCTTGGGTGTTGAGAATTCAAGATCATACTCTTGAAGAATAACGACCCATTGAGCAAATTTGCCGTTAATTTACCGACGACTGAGAAAGTATTGCATGGGGTTGGAATCTGCTACAACCTTATTTGTGCGAAGAAGAATGTAGTGACACAGTTTTTGGACTACGAGGATGACTGCAAGAGCTAGTTTCTCTTCGTGTTTATACTTCAAGGGTGGCCCTGAGAGGTTTTTACTAACATAGTAAATGACATGCTCACGAATGTCATCACCTAGCTGAATGAGAACTCCTGCTACTGAAACAGCTGATGCTGAGATGTAAAGGATATAGTCGCGATTGTAGTCAGGTGCACTAATTAAAGGGGCATTGGAGAGCGTCAGTTTAAGATCGTCAAATGAATGTTGGGCATGTTCATCCCAGTGAAATGGGATGTCGTGACGTAGTAAGCGAAGGAAACTATGAGCGTGAATGGCATAGTCTGGGACAAATCATCGTAGAAAGTTAGCCTTGCCTTGGAGGCTTTGAAGTTGACGTAAATTCCAGGGAGGTGGAATTTTGGTGATAGCTTGGACTTTGAGGGGGTCCATGGTAATACCGCTTTGAGAAATGATGAATCCGAGGAGGTGCTCTGTGGTGATGCAGAAAACACAATTGAGGGGATTCAAGCGGATGTTGTACTGACGACACCGTTAGAAGATGATTCGTAAATCATCAAGATGTTGGGTGCATTTCTTGGATTGAGCTGTGAGGTCGTCCAAGTATGCGAGGATGATATGAGACAGATCGTGAAAGATGTATGTCATCGCCCGTTGGAAAGTTGCGGCAACATTCTTTAAGCCAAAAGGCATGACACGATATGCAAAATTACCCCAAGGGGTAGTGAATGCAGTTTTGTACTGATTGGCTGGGTGAATTTGAATTTGATTATAACCAAAGAAACCATCCATGAAGGATAGAGCCTCGTGGCCTACACAGTCGTTGATAATTTGATCAATGAAAGGCGTTGGAAAGTTGTCTTTGGCACATGCATGATTGAGATCATGAAAGTCCGTGCAGACGCGGATAGTGACCTGTTTTTTGTTAATGGGTAAAGGGTTGGAAACCCATGATGTATAGGCGATGGGGTAGATGAACCCGACAACGCGCAATTTGTCAATTTCAAATTTGATAGGCACTGCTTTTGATGGGTGTAGCGGTTGTTTTTTTTGATGAACTGGTGTAGTGTCGGGCTAGGTGTCGATGCGATGTTTGACGATAGAGGGATCGAGGCCAGGCATCTCTGTGTATGACCAGGCAAAAATATCTCAATATTCCTGGAAGAGGGATTTATAGGCGGTGATTTCTTGAGGAGTGCAAGTAGCTCCAATCGTGATTTCCTCGACGACGCCATTTTTTATGGAAATGTCGATTTTAATGGTCAAGGAAATATTGGCCATGTTTCCTTCTTCAAAAGCATCAGGGGCAGGAATGGAGTTTTTGAACCAGTCGATAGGCCCTGATGGGATAAAATCCTTGGTTTCAAATGCATACATGGGGTGTTTATTAGGAGGCGTGGAGGCTTCCTGTGGAAAGAAGAGTGCACGGTGGTGTAGCACATCCCATGGGTAGTCAGGGTTGTTTAACTCTTCAAGTATTTCTTCGTCATAGTGGAAGTGACGGGAATACAACGGATCATGAAGAGTGATATCGGTAAAGGTTGTTATGTGGCTGCCCCCTGGTGATGAAGAAGTAGGGGGAATGACACAAGGAGATGGCGATGGTTCGCTGAACATAAACCAAATATCAAAGTACTGAGGAGTACCCATGGTAGTTGGGTGTAAAATTTCCGTAGGGAAATGAGCGGGAGAGTTGGGGGGATTAGGGGGTGAATCTTTAGATAAGTCATCTAAGAACCATGGAGGCATTGGAAGGGCCTCGGGTTTGGGAGAAATGACATGAAGAACCTCTAGTGATGAGGTAAGGTCAACTATCAAGTTTATGGGTCTGTGAAGCAAAGTCAATTAGCATTGCCTGTATTCAATGATCATAGGACACTAGTATGTAAAATGATCTAATGATTCACATAGAGAGAAAGGGCATCTCATGCGTTCATTGACTGTAGTTGTGACATAACAGATGTCAGTGATTGGTGGTGAGGATGATGTAGTTGGACTGGGTTCACTCTGGAAGCTTTGGCGTACTGCGGCTGATGTCTGTCAAAAACGTGGCAGTGCTGGGAAATGGTGGGTATAATGGCCATATTCTGAACATATAGCACAAGCGAATTTGATTCAAAACCTTTTTCTACTTGAATGGGGGGTGGTAGCGACAGTACTGGATATAGTGGCGAGTGTTGAGGGAGTTTGATTGAGTGAGATCAAATTCTGTAACTCTGGTAGAGATGGGAAGTTGTTGGTTTGGTGTCCATCTTTATCACATAGTGTGCAAGGAGGTTGGATGCGCGGAGGAAGTGGAGCTGTGGGATCCTTCTTCTTTCTCGTGCCCCCAACTATGGTAGGGGGGGTAGTGAGTGAGGGTGTAGGGGGTATGGTGGGAGTAAGTATGGGAATTGTCATTGGGATTCCTTCCATTTGGGGGGGTAGGGATGATCGAGGGACCATCTCTGGTGGATGTAAATACCAAACTGGAATTGATAACACCATATTAGGGAGGGTAAGCATTGCAGCTACCTGGAAAGCTTCGATGCCCGGTGGAGGGTAAAAGAAGGGGATTTGAGTGATGGCTTAGGGAACTGTCTCCCAAACTGGGATATGTCCTTGGGGAGAGGTGGCATCATGGACTGGTGGGGCCGACGAGTTTGCAGGAGGCTCATGAGGGGGAAGTTCTATGACTAGTGGGACGTTAGAGATGATAAAAGCCTCTCTAGGAGGAAGGGTATCCTCGATGTTAGTTCCGTTAGATGAGACGATGCTCCCTAGGAGGAAGAATGAAGGAGTGGTGGTGCTCCATGGTAAGTTCCTAACAATGATGGATCTTTGAAAATTCCAGGACCCATCTCGATGAGTGGGTATGTGTCATGACTCGTGTGGATGAGAGGAAGAATGTTATCAATGTTTGCAGATGGGTTAGGCTCGTAATGTGAGACTTGTTCAATGGTAATGATCTTCCCATTGCGAGGGAACATCATTGTTCGAAAGATGGAAGAGGCCACTGCCTTCATAGTGTACATGTAGCTACGACCGAACAAGATATTATAATCGAGTGGGGCATCGATAACTTCAATGTCGATGAGAATGGCTTTGCCCCCGAGTTCTACGGGGACATTTTGGAAGAGCCCTTCAGGAGATGATGGTCCTCTGTCATAAGCTCGTAAGGTAATGGCAGAGGGTATGAGTTCTGGGGAACCAAGTTTCTTCCATATAGATTTGGACATAATGCATGTAGATGTACCTTCATCGATGATACACCAATGAACTGTGATGTTTCGTATTGTTATTGGGATTTGAAAAGCGATCAAGGCAAGAAGGCGAGGTTCTCCACTGTCGAGATCAAATGTAATGAGTCGAGTATCTGCGGGGTCGACTATTCCCAAGGTTGAAAGTAATTTTTTCTGCTGAGTGGGACAAGTCTGAAGGACTTCTAAGACTAACATGGCAGCTGGGGATTGTGCTAAGTCATCAACCAAACTGTAATTATGAGCTGCCCTAGCCCGTGGGTTGTGGAAATTCCTACGTAATGGGATGTGAGGGATGCATAGAGGTGGCTCTGTGTTAGGGAAAGGGATCACCAATAGGGGTCCCATTCGTGCTGGGTTTGTCTTTGGAGGGTGGGAGGAGACTCAACGGGTTCATGATACTGACTATTACGTGTTTGCGGAAGGATTTCTTCCTCACTAGTGAGGAGGATTGTGTGATCTGCTGGATTGTTGGGGTTGAGGTACTGTCCCACCTGAGGTGGGGGATGCTGTGCATCCTGTTGGGTGTTTATCACACCTTGGTGTGGAATAGGATTTTGCAGCACGACAGGGGGGGTTGTTGCACATATTGTTTTGGTGCTTGTTGAGGGGCAGGCATATGGGGTAGACTGCTTGAGTCTTTCAACCATTTGAAATCAATGATTTGGGGGCAAAGATGAGTGTAATGACCAAACTCACCACAAAGGGCACAAGGGAAGTTGGTTTTAACAATATTGTTATTTCTCCCTTGACGCCTATTGTTATTTCCCCCTGGGGGTTCTGATTCCCTTGGTTCTGGTTGCCCCCAGTAGGTTGGTTTTGCTGGGGTTGATTCTCGCCTTGACCTGGGTTGTTGTTGTTCCTGTTTCGTCCTTTCTTTTTGGCATTGTTCGACGGATGGGTCAGATTTTCCGTATTCAGTTGTTCGAAATTTTGATATTGTTGAATGGGAGAGGGTTGAACAAAATCCACCCCCACATGAGGATGTGGGGGAGCCATGGGTTGTGGGGGAACATGAAATGGAAAGTACAGATTTTGTGGGGGTAACGATCCATAAGGCACATAGGAAGGCATTGTGCTTTTGCTATTACTATAAGCTGAGGTAGAGGGGGTACCAGAACTCATTTGAGTAGGTGGGTGTATGGGGGGTGCCGACGGTGGCCCACTGATGGGTGGAGGCATAACAACAGGGTATGGTTGTTGATAAGGGGGTGGGGGGGTAATAAGAAGTGCCCCTGTCTGCCAGCGGGTATTGAGGTGTTCCATACATTTGTGGTTGTTGGGGTTTTGGACCATGGTGAGTGGTGTTACCAATCAGTCCGTCTGCTGAGTGAGACATCCCAGGTTTGTCTTGGCCAAATGGCACAGGTTTTGGGAGATCAGGAAGTACAGTGTATAAGTACCCTGAGTGTGCATAGATAAGATCATATTGTTGAGCCTTACTGATGGATTCCTCTTCTGATTTAGGGAAGGTGGAAGCTACATCCTTACCGAGAAGAGAGACAAGTGATCTAAGAAGCCAGTCGAGACATTATTGTTTGGTGGTTTCTGCTTTACACAAACTACGTCGCCTACGCCACTCATGAATGTGATCAACGATATGTGTGGTTGAGGTTTGTTTAAAATTAGAGAGTAGTTCTAGACCATTGTCGTGGCATATTAGTAGTTGGAAGAGGGTCAAAAATGCTTTGGCCAAGGATTCAAAAGTCGCATGGGACCCTGATTTTTCATCTACGTACCATTTGGCTGATGGGCCAGTGAGAGTGCATTGAAATAATCATAGTCTGATGGAATCATCCATAATGCTATTGGAAGAGAACCATAGGTGAAAGGTCATGACATGGTTGGCAGGGTCGTCACCTGCTTTTCCTTCAAACTTGGGTATGTTTGAAGGTAGTTTGGTGGGCATTGCGGGCCATGTGGGGGAATGCAATATAGGATCATTGGGGAGTTTGCTTAGATTCGGTATGTTGAGAAAGGCCAAATATGGCATCTGTAGTGGGGGGGAGGATTATCTCCAGCCATGGTGTAAGTGTGTTGTGAACCTGACCCTTGAGGGGGGCTAGGTGGGTTGGTACTTCCCCCTTGAGAGGAAGTTGGTCCCCCACTTCCGTGTAAAGGAGAGTGAGTGGACGG
>JZKD02S0501852.1:290359-319318 GCA_000966675.3 Picea glauca | reverse complement strand
GGAGTGGATAGTTTCGTCAAGAAAAGGGTGGGGTGTTTTCGGAATCCCTTTGGAGGAAAATTACTTTGACCTCCACATTTCAAGAAGAAGCTATGTGAGTGATAAGTGACTTTTGCGTGTGAGTGAAAGTGTGCCAATTTTTAGTGAATTAGGTGTCACCTTGCTGCATGTGGACTTCGCTTGGTCCTTACAGGTGTTGATTACCTAATTAACTAAGTGCCTTTGGTACAACCTTGCGTAATTTAAAAGTCCCTAGGAATCTAGCATGTGTACATGTGGGTCTGTTACTATCGCTTTAACTCCCTATTGTGATGTAATCTAAGAAAAGATTTGAAACTATCCTAGATTGATCATGTGGGCATGTATGGGCCCGTTACAAAACCTTTAAACTTCCCTAGTGATTTGATCTAAGAAAGCAAATTTCAACACTATCCTATCTTTGTAGCATGTGGGCATGTATGGGACCGTTACAATATTATGATGTGTTTTAAAAAGTAAACTAAGAGGAGTCCCAAGAAGGGATGTTGTCCTCTCCTAAAGGTTTTAATGTTCTTAAGGGAGATGAAATCGTTTCAAAATCTTTTTCTGATTCTCAAGATCGCTTGGAGGCACGAGAGAAGAGCATACTAGGTGATTGTTATCCAACTTCTGGTCCCAATGCAAGTTAAATGTGATTAAAAATGATTTCCAACTTATATTTTGAGTCAAAACAAGCCATCCATGTGGCGAAAACGAAATCAAAAGAGGAAATTGATTTTAACCCCCTAAGTGCCTTGTGTTTTGACTAACCCCTTTATATGATGAGGGGACTAAGTGTGGTGCAACTTTAAAACATGCTTGAAATAATTTTTAAGAAGGTTGATGGCCTTCCCCACATCTCAACAACTTTACAATGTGAATTTTTGCACAGATGCGCGGGTCTCAGTGGAGACAGAGGCGCATAGAGCGCATGTGCACAGACAGAAAAGAGTCAATGAGTGCATGTGCGTAGAACATAACTGTGATTTGAGCACATGTGCACATGATGCGTGTCTGTGGGCCTAAAAACTCGTGCACAGGTGACACATGGTCGTAAATGAAAATTCCGGATGGAATTCTCCCAATTCAACTTGGAATTGGATGGTTGGTAGGTCGAATTAGGCCGGTTAATGCACCTGCAAGTTAAATAAACCAAAAGAAGAGCTAGAAAAACCCAAATGGGGTAGGAAATAGATACCTTTCCCCGGTGGAGTCGCCAATCTGTTGTGCCTCTTTCGTCACCTTAGTGAGCGAAATAGAGGTGCTTTCAAGCTCAGTTGGGTTTGCTGAGTAGGACAGCTGCAAGGAAAAGGGTTAGAAAAAGAAATATAAAAGAACAACTAAGAAATAAACTAAGAAATAAAACAACAACTAAATTTATGAACATAGGGACATAAGGACAAAAGAAACAATTATACCCATGTCACCAATGATAAGGTTGATATTAGTGGAAGAAAACATCAAGAAGCAAGGGGACTATGAGTCCCTTCTTCCTCCAAGGGAGGGCTCTTGGACCCGCACAAGTAAGCTCTTCTTACAACTTTGAAAAAGAAAATGAAAATGGTGAAATAATTCTTTGCTAATCCACTCAAGGGGTCAGATGGATTGCCCAAAGCAATGATGCAAGTATACTCTTGGCAAGGATAGAAGAGTCCTCAAGAGAATAGTGGCAGCATAACTTTTCTATGAAATTCCTTGAAAAATGAAGTGTATCCATGGCCTTTTTATAACATTCCTTTGGGTTATTGTTCAACTAGTTTGTAGTGTGTAAAGAGGCTAATTAGGGAATTTCTAGGTCTTTGACCAACCATCCAGTCGAATCCAATCTAGATTTGAGTGTCAAATCAACTTGGAAGCTGAACTAGAAGTGGGTGGGAGTCCGATCACTCTCATAAATGCACTGTTTCTCAGGTGCGCGACTTTTTGCGACAACAATCGCGCATCGTGCGCATGTGCATGAATCTTGTGTTTCTGTTTCGCGCATGTGCACGCACACCCAATGTCTTCATAGCGCTGTTCAATTTTTTCACTATTTGTATAGTTTTTGACCCTTTATGAATGCTTTTGTGTTAATTCAGGTCCATGGATGACTTTATAACTGTTTGACGATGCTGAATTCTTGTAACCATTTGCAGATGAAATTTTAGTGATAACAACTGTGATCAATTTTTAGAAAGTTTGAGAAAAACTCTCCCTCTAAATGACTAACTTATTGAAATGAAATTTAAACTAAAACGAAAAACTAGGGTCATAATTTAACTAATTCTAGGAAGAGTATGCTAAGCTAATGGAAAATTTGGCTTTCAACAAACTCATGTAAATGTCAATGATGTCACCAAGTATTCATTTGTTTTTCATTTATTCAAATATCACAACCTTCCTTTTGAGATATAAGCACTAGGCACTTTCCCACACTCTTCCCTTCAATAAGAGACTTAGTGCCTTTGATTATTGTGAGTTTTGAATCCCCAAACACAATGTATTTTTCTTGAAATCAAAGTCAATCAAATTAAACAAATATGATCATTACACTTCCATTTTCATCTATCTTCTAAAGATACTAGTCCACCTACAAACATGAGTGATAAAAATCTCATTCAAATATCATCAACATTGTAGCCCCAAGGTATTTTTTTTCTCTTATTATTGATGAAAATGATATTAAACATTGTACGATTATCTTTAGCCTTGTGAGAAACAAGAGGAAATCATCATGAAAAAATAGCAATCAAGACACGTTGGAAATTGTTGTAGGTGAATACCCCTGTGGACAAGTAGATTCCCTCTTGGTATCTAGACTCCTAAGGCCAAGACATAAAGTGCTTAACATGGACACTGACTTCCTTTTAGATATAATCAAGCTAATAAATGAAAGAGAAGGAGAAATATATGTACCTTATAAGCAACGTTTGTCCTTGCAAAGTCCTGGCTGAGCTTCGATCTTGAACTCCTTGATAGGCCCTGTAAGCAAACAAAGGTACAAAATAATTCCTACTCTACTAAGATTAGCTCAAACATAGATCCACCTACTATAGACAAACTCATATGGAACAAGCATAAGTTTTAAAGAAACAAGCCAAGCAATGATTGTATTAATGAGAACAAGTAAAAATACTTACAATCCTTTGAATGAAGGTGCAACAACTTCTTCCATTTATCCTTTTCCAACCCCTTTTCTCAATCAATCTTGATTTATTTATTTGATGACATCTCACTCATGAGATCATAAGTTTGATGTTATTCTCAATTGTCATTGTAACTTTCACCATGAGAAGGCCTCCTTATATAACCTTGGAGAGGTCCAACTACTTGAGAGATATTTGGGATAAGTTGAGGAATCCTCTCCTTCAATTGATGATCTTCCCTAAGATCATGCCTTGACCATCTATTCGAATCCAACTACCTTTAGGAATTGATGGATTCTTCCCTTATTTTCCTCAACAAACCCAAAATTTGCCAAAAAAATGGTAGCGCTCCCCCAAAAGGGTGCATAGGGCACTCAAGCACTCCCCCAAAGAGGCTCAGGGAGTGCTAACACTCCCTGACAGTGGGTAGGGGAGCGCTCCTCTCCAAAATTCAGTTTTTGAGTGTTTTTTCCATGGAAAAAGGCTTGTACTTCTTGTCAAGTGATTTTTCTTCTTCCAAACTACCTTTTGAGGTGTCTTAAGTGTTTACATGATGTCGTTAGAGGTACGACATATGCAATATGGAAGTATGATGTTTTTGACACTTGCAACACTCATAGTCAAGATGCAACACTTGCGGACAAGATGAGACACTTACAACACTCGTAATGACGACACTTGCGACACTATCGAATTGAGTAATTTTGAGGTGTAACAGATTGCCCCCCAAAGTATGAAGTTAGAAGACGATGATGAATGAAGTACATTGTAGAATTTTTCAAGCAAGGGTATGGACACAGAGAAAACAGAAAAATATGCACACAACCATCAAACAAATATTATGACATGTTTCAAACACAAGGCATGCATACCTATGCTTGAGTGATAAAGACGTTTTTAGGTATGGCCGCCATAAAATACACTGCGGATCCATAATTATATTGACAAAATGGTATAGCCACTGCAGATACAATGTGGATCTATACTCCTATGATCTTAACTGATCGTAGCCATGAAGAATACACAATGGATCTACAAAATGACAAGACATAGCCACGAACGATACAAAGTGGATCTATGTAACAATATATGTGTCATAGTCCAAAAGAACTCCTTCGAAACTTGGGCAAAGTGCATATAAGAGTGATGACTCAACCCAGGGTCTTCTTACCGATCCCAATTTAGTACGAATCTAACCATGTGAATAGATGTCTTCATGTTGAACATGGCAGAAAAAACTTGATTACTGGTCAATGATGTAAACCGTTAACAAGAACGAGGGAAATCACCATTGATGTCAATGATTCCCAAGGTACTCTAGTACATTCCGACGAATGTGAATAGATGAGATGAAGTCGAACATCCATGGAATCATCCAATCAGAGGTCAATGATGTAAACCCACTGTCGGACACAGGGAGGCCTGCCATTGAGGAATGCAGGTCCCAAGGTACTAATTGGGTTCTAAGTCAGAGTCCCTGGATAATGTGTTGAAGTCGACAGGAATATAATCGTCGAAGGAGGGCCTTGATGTATCCCCCATCAATGACATGAAATAGACACAGAGATGTAATTGGTAGATCAAATGAACATGGACTGACACGGGTATTGAAACAAGATATTTGTGATGGCTGACTCTCAAGGAAGATACTTCCCTTGAAAACTGAGGCACAATAGCAGAAATGTGACATGGACCAAAACTTGATGATGTAGTGGATGCTATGAATTTTGTTAGGTGACCCAAAGTAGTAACAAAAACTCAGAGGATTGGCTCAGTGTAGAGGTTTAGTGGATTAAAATGCGTGCAAAGAAAAAGTGCCATGTTCAAGGTCGACTATAGGAGTTACTGGTAGTGTTCTCAAAAACTGTTTGGCTTGCTTCTTTCATTTTTTACCCCATCTAGATAGACGAGTACCTCTTTTTAATTTAATGTGCTCGAGGAGGGTAACACATGCTTGATATGACTCACCTTCGGTAAGTCCCTCTTCCTTTGTTTAACAAACTAGAAGAAGTAAGGGTTTGGTCCCGTATGGGGCCTTCAATGTATGATTTTTTAACGAGTCCAAAGAAGGTAAAATCGGTGGTTTTCTCATATTTAGAGAGTTTGAAAACAACTTAAAGGTGACTCCAATGTTGTCCTTTTTCGTAATGTTAGTCTTGTGAGGCTGAAAAAGAGAGAAATTATCACTCAAAAGATTCCCTTTCAAACCTTTTAACGAGTGGGAAAGGAAGCAAGATCACTCAACAATATTTTCATGTTTAGAGAGTCTGAAAAGAGCTCAAAGATGACTCCAGGGGGTTCCTTTTTCGTTTATCCATGCAGGTTTGAAAAAGAGATAAAAGTTTACCCGGTTGCATTCTCATGTATTTATGAGCACGAGAAAGAACAAAGACTAAGCTCAGTATGCCCCCATCTTGAAAGCTATGGGATTAACTCCAGAATGATCATCAAAGACTGGAGACATGCCCTCCAATCTTCAATTCATTCACCGACTTTGAGTTTGTCACCAATTTCTCTACTAAATGGAGAAAAATGATAAGGGTGGATGAAATGAAGGTTCAAGAGAGGTGACTGTTTCATTTTTTAATGAGCTTGACACATGAAAAAGAACTATGCTCAGGGCTTTGGGTTCAATCCCCATATTTCTGTTTCATTTTTTAATGAGCTTGCTACAGAGAGGAAAACTATGCTCAAGGCCTCTGTTTCATGTTCTCATGATCTTGTGATAGAGAAAAGAAACTATGCTTGTGGACTATTATTGATCATCGCTTCCAAGAAAATAATGCTCTGGAAGAACACCATGTCAAGGGACAAAAATCGGTCATGGCTTCCAAGAGTTATTCACTGGATGAAAGAAAATCACTTTGGAAGGAAAACATGTCGAGGACCACAATAGGGTTAAGGATGTCTGGCTCCAATAGACCTCCCGAAGAGATCACCATGTCAACTACCAGATCCAAATCATAGAAAGTTGAAAGCATGGGAGATGATGGAAAATCGACAGCAGGAGGGGAGATAGAGTGTATATCTGCTTGAATTTCTTCATGAGGGGGAATAAAAGAGGATCAATGATGGTTATCATCTCGAGGCAGCTCATCAATGCTCAACATTTCATTAATAGATTCATCAGAAGGAAAAATTGGGGAAATGCAGTCAATCACAGACGACAAGGAATTTAACCATGATGGCATCGAGTAATTGTCGACTGCCAATAGATGTTGGTCATCAGATGAGGGAGAAGCGGATTGGATAGAAACATATGATGTGTCAGCTAGACTTAGTGGCACGGTGTCACCTAGTGCATTGAATATCAACGGACTAGGTACAATCCAAGGGTCAGATGATTCCAAAGATTGATAAGCCACGGTCGAAATCATATCGACGGTGACAATATGCTGTGTAGTCGGTGGAAGTGGTGTAGGGAAGGCACCCATGAGGCTAGAATATTTCAGTAAGCCAACACCAACGCTTTCATACGTGATATTGTGGTCTCCCAAGAAAGGAATATTGTTGGTAGCGAGAGCACGAGCATCGGTCGTGCAAAAATCCAACTAATCAACAGTGAAAATTTTGCCCTGATGAGGAAATTGTACACATCAAAATATCGACGAGGAAACTACAGTCATAGCATAAAACCAACTTCTTCTAGGTAACAAGTTGTAATTGAGGGGAGCATCGACTACCTCGACATCAACAGTGACAATTTTTCCACATAATTGGATGGGTAGGGACTGTAAAAGCCCATGGGGATGGAAACCTCGCCCATCGAAAGCGCATAACATCGTTGGCAATTTGTTAAGTGTGGGTGATTTTAAACCTTTCCAACACACTAAATACATGACACAAGTTGAGGCTCTCTCATCCAGAATAGTTCGGTGGATTTGTTGATTGTGAACAACAACATCAAGTTGGAAAGCAAGTTGGTGGGAGAGTCGAGATGCATAATTGTCCAGGTTAAACATGATATGGTTGGACGACTCGGGATCAACAACGTCGATAGCATCCAAGAGCATTCTACGTTGACTGGGGCAGTGCTGTAGAACTTCTAACGCAGACATAACACACGGTGCTTGAGCCAAATATTCAATAATGTTGTAGTTCTAGGCGGCACATGAACTAGGATTAAAGGTAGCTTTGCAGATATTTCTCTTAGGAGTGCATAAGATAGAGTTGAATGTAGGTTTCTCAATCTGAAGTGGTCCAGACAGAGGATTAACCGATGGAGGACTAACGAAGGACGGTGATGGATCCGATAAAGTATCGGTACCATTAGTGTCGTTTCCTTTGTGAGGGTTACCTAGTGTGTCGTATGTCTTAGAGAGAGTGTTCAAATTAATCCCATTAAACATATAAATATGTGCACTCGTCGAGGCCTCATCATGAGGATGGATAGAACTTCCCCCAGGAGAGGGGGTTTGAGAAACCATGGATTTCTACTGTGGAAAAGGCTGAGTAAGCACAATGGGTTGTGAATTTCCCTAGAAACGTTTGGCCACTTGATTGTGATGTGGACAGTCTCAAGTGTAGTGATCATCACCACAAATGATACATGGAAATTTCAGTTTCCGTTGTGGTTTCTTTTTGGTAACAAGTGTTTGAGCTTGATTTTTTGGTTGTTCATTGTTATTAGTATTTTTTGATTTATTTTTTGTCTTCTTCTTACCTCCATATTGTTGTGAAGGGGAAAAGTGAACTGTATTCACCTCAGAGATCTGAGTTTAGGTGGAGGTAGAGGAGAGTGTGGTTGATTGGGAAGTAGATTGAGTTTTGATAGAACCGATAACACCGTCAGCATGAGATGAGGATGACGGCTTGGATGGATCGGTATTAGCTTGAGAAACACTCGGAAGAAAATCATACAAAGTACCAGATTGTGAATAAACCAAATCTAAGTACTGAGCCCGAGCAATGGTTTCTTCCTCGGTGACGACGCCACCCATAGCGACATCGCGAGCGATTGAGGGTAAAAGTGATTTAGTGAACCATTCCGCCAATAATATGTTAGGAATGATTACCTTGATCATCCTTCATCATTATATCCACTCATGAATATGGTCAGAGATATGCACGGAGTCAGTTTGATGAAGGGAGGTCAAGAGTTCAATGCCCATCTTGTAGCGAATAGGTAGTTGAATGTGCGTGAGGAAAGACATGGCAAGGGAGCTGAAATCATGAAAAGAAGCACGTGGTAGTTCAATATACCACTTTGCTACTGATCTTGTAAGCGTTCACTAGAAAATATGCAAACATATAGAATCATCCATGAGGGAGTTTGATGAACACCACAAATGGAAATTCATCACATGGTTATTTGGATCTTCTCCAAATTTTTCGTCAAATTTCGGAATCTCAAAAGGAAGTTTAGATGGAATAACTGGCTAAACCGGTGAATGAAAAATAGGATCATTAGTTAACCGAGACAAGTCTGGGAGATCCAGAGTCGCAAGGAAAGGTAACTATCGATTAATTTGCGGATGATACTGGTGTGGCATAGGAACACCAGTAGGACCATAAAATGGGTTAGGTGGATAGTTATAACCAGTAGGTCCTCCTACATACAGTTGTTGTTTACCAGGATAAATAGGATTTGATGATGGATGAGAATACTTTTCATAACCCGGTGGGTTCTGAGCATTATAAGCCACGTGATTTGCTTGCCCAGAAAGAGGATGAACATTGTGCCCTTGAGGAGGGTAGGGAGTAGATCCTAGAGGTATATACACATTAGACCTGTGGGGAGGATAAGGGTGATGTCCTTGAGGACTCCAGGTGGTGTTTGGGATACCGTCCGAATAAGGTTTTCCATAAGACAGTCCGGAAGGAATAGGATTTGATACTCCTCCTTGTGGGTTATGATATGAGTGCCCCCGAACATGGGGTTGGGTAAATGTGCCTCTGGAATATACTTCCCAGGATCGTGAAGGGTTTCCAACAGACAAAGTTGCCTCCCTGCCAGTGGTGGATTAACGATCAGGGTATGACTGGCAAAGGGAGGTTTCCCTCCAGGAAGAACATGAAAAGGGGATTGTCCTCTAGGAGGGGTAGGCTAGCCATAGGATGGTCGTATTCTAGGAGGGACAAGTCCACCAGATGGTGGTTTCCCTCCAGATGGTGGTATTTGATTGGCAAGGGTCTGCATTCTCGGGTGAAAAGATGTCCCAGCAAGATCGTGTGGAAAATGTGGAGCTGTAGAGTGAAAGTTCGTAAAAGAAGGGGTAGGGATCAGAGTGCCCTTGGAATGAGTAGAGGTGATTTGTCCAACATTAGGATAGACTTGTACTGATGCAACAGTAGGTTTAATGACCTGATCGATGGGGTGATTCATAGTTTGACCAGATGGTCCACTTTCAACAGGAGGGTCATGAGGATTAAAGGGTTATCGAAAGGACTCAAAATGCTCATAGAGATCATGTCCTGATGAATTCCTCCATACAGAACGCGTAGGTGTGGGATTTTTATCTACTGCAGTGGTAGGATGAACATGAGTCCTATACTCATCACCAAAGGTTGGCTCTTTGGATCCCATATATGTTTTGGTAAAATCTCTCTTGGGTAACTGTGGGACCTCTTCATCTATGACGTTTCCAAGGGAGTCTAAACGAAGAAAAAGTGGTTCTAGAAGGGTTACCAGCACAAATTTAGTGTGAGGAGTGGGATTCTCAACCGTAACCAAAGCACCTTCTGAGTTATCTAATGGAGGAGCAAGAACACTTCGAGCATCAAATTGATTTTCTACCTCTCCATGGTAGTTATCTTCGGGAGGGTTAGGAGGTAAGGGTTGGTAGCCTTTTGGAGGAAGCCCTTTCATCCTACGTGATCGATGAAGACCTTTATCATCTATAGGCTCAATTTTGGAGAATAATAGTACACGTTGAAAATCTAGGGCCAACTAACAAAAAGATATAGAATACACTAATAAAATCTAGGAATCAAAACCAAGCAAACAAAACTTCTCTCGATGATCGTACTAGTTGGTGATGAAATCCAACATCGTGTGATCAAGTCAAGAAGGGGATAGGATATGGTGGAACAATTACAATGGTGACCTGCTTAACGGACTTTCACCTTGGTGCAAGATTCCACGCTGTAATTGTGGATTTACCCTCCAAGGAGCCTGAGTGAGTTTGACCAATGTTTTTCCCAGGTACAGTGATTCTTCCCTTCACTGTCACCTCGTGTAAGTACCTAAGTATTATGGCAACTACGGACACCAACTTGCAGTCAGCCCCTGGGCGGGTATAGTCTATAGTCCAATCTGAACATATGGGTAGGATAGCAAGTCTAAAATCAACTCGAGAGGCTCCCATACATAATCATGGGTATACCTTCAATTGACCCCCAATATACGATCTGACCACTATAAAAATTTAAACCACGGAGAGATAATCTCCATAAGTCACCCGAATGAAACCTCGTGTGTAACCCCTGTGTGAGAGGGGGATCTCAGAAATCCTATACGACAGTTGGATTTGACTCTCCCTATCTCAGGATGCTAATGTTCGTTTTGAAAACTTTGGAGAGTTGTACTCACAGCCTAATCCAAAGTGCTAATCCTAGTCTAATGTTGGTGGAAGATCCTAAAAAAAAAAATGTTCTCGATAATTTTTAATTAGCGTTGATTTTATGGCTGTTCTTTACTCAAAGGGTGTATGAAAATGAAACTGATGGTATGATGACTCAATTCCCAAAAATGCACAGGAAGATGGTAACAAATCATTTCTTTCAATGAATGGCTATTTAAGGGAAAGAGATAAATTTGTTTTCACTATCAAACACTAATATGAAATGTCCTCAATCAATTTGTTTCTCACTCAAATCCGATGCAATGCTAACAATTTCAGAAATACCTTCTAATATCCAAACCAATCACTAAAATATGTCCTTTTTATTATATGTGAATGATAATAAGATGCAATACTTCTAAATGTCAATCAGACTTCAAGATTAAACAATCAGAAGCAAACTTCACACAAAACAAAAAATACACTCTCGTCGTGAAATATACAAGAAGGACAAAGATAATCAAATTGCAAACAAGAACCAAAAACCTAAAAAAAAAGAGAAATGATGGAAAGTTGACCTCAAATATCAAATGAAAATTTCAGAGACCTTTGGATTTCCTCACAAAAGTTTTCACTTAGTCAGATAAAGGAGAAGAAAACAACAAGTTAACTCTAGGTTAGCAAAGACAAAGAGTGGATTCAAGGCAAGGAAAGAAGATGTCAAAATCCCAAACAAAAGAGGATGAATTCTCAGAAATAAGGGTTTTTGAAAGCCAATATCAATATGGACTGAGAGTATGAGACCCTAAGCAAATGCCAAAACCCAAAAATAACTTCAGAAGATGAAAATTATGGAGAATTTCTCACAAAAATGGGGTAGCGCTCTGGTGTAAGGGGCACCAGAGCATTCCAACACTCTATGTAAGGCTACAGGGGAGTGCTAGCACTCTGACAATAATAGGGGGGGAGCACTTTGCTCCAAAAACTTAGAAAAATGTCCAAAAACTTGATAAATGAAGGAAATTTAGTCAATCAGGGTGATCCTGATGACATAATGAGGAAATCAAACAAATCTAAGAATAAAAGGACAATGTGGAGAATATCAAATCAGTGGACAAAGGGAAAAAACAAGATCTGGGAATGGAAACAAAAATCAGAGCTCCTCCCTAGTGTAGTTGCCAATTTATGTTGTAGGTGAATCCCCCTATGGACAAGTGAATTCCCTCTTGGTCTCTATACTCCTAAGGCCAAGATAGAAATTACTTAACATGGACACTGACTTCCTTTTAGATCTAATCACTCTAATGAATGAAATAGAAGGATAAATATATGTACCTTGTAAGCGACATTTGTCCTTGCAAAGTCCCGGCTGAGCTTCGATCTTGAACTCCCTGATAGGACCTGCAAGCAAACAAAGGTACAAAAGACTTCCTACTCTACTGAGATTAGCTCAAATATAGACCCACCTACTATATACAAAATCAAATGGAAAAAACATAAGTTTTAAAGAAACAGGCCAAGCATTGATTGTATTAATGAGAACAAGTAAAAATACCTACAATCCTTTGAATGAAGGTGCAACAGCTTCTTCCAATTCTCCTTGTCCAACCCCTTTGCTCAATCAATATCCACTGATTGATTTGATGACATCTCACTCATGAGATCATAAGTTTGATGTAATTATCAATTGTCATTGTACCTTCACCATGAGAAGGCCTCCTTATATAACCTTGGAGAGGTCTAACCACTTGAGAGATCTTTGGGATAATTTGAGGATTCCTCTCCTTCAGTTGAGGATATTCCCTAAGATCATGCCTTGACCATCTATTTGAATCCAACTACCTTCAGGAATTGAGGGATTCTTCCCTTATTTGCCTCAACAAACCTAGAATTTTCCAAAACAATTGTAGTGCTCCCCCAAAAGGGTGCACAGGGCACTCAAGCACTCCCCCAAAGAGGCTCATGGAGTGCCAACACTCCCTAACAGTGGGTAGGGGAGTGCTCCTCTCTAAAATTCAGTTTTTGACTATTTTTTCAATGACAAAAGGCTTGTACTTCTTGTCAAGTGATTTCTCTTCTTCCAAAACACCTTTTGAGGTGTCTTAAGTGTATTCATGATGTCATTAGAGGTATGACATATGCAAGATGGAAGTATGATGTTTTTGACACTTGCAACATTCATAGTCAAGATGCGACACTTGTGGACAAAATGCGACACTTACAACACTCGTAATGACGACATTTGTGACACTATCGAAGTGAGTAATTTTGAGGTGTAAAAAAAATGTGTGACTGATATTAGGTCATATCCTAGATGGATTGACTTCCCAAGCACAAATGCAAGATATAATTAGAAATTGAATTTGAATGTAGTAATTAAGATCCGATTTCTAATAAGTGATCAAATTGGCATGATGAAATTGATATCCTCATGTTTCCAAGAGTGTTCAAAGTAGAAAAATTAGGCATTTCTCTTCCACAATATTACATGTCACATATAAGGTAGAGAAGATGAAATGAAAAAGAAGAGTGTGTAGCTTGTATCTCTACTAGATAGGTTTTCCATTAAAAATAATGAGACATATAATCTAGAAAGAAAATAATCAACAAGATCATGACTACTACAGATCAAATAGAAGATATTCCAAGCTAACCCAAACAATTCTTATCTTTTATTATTATAAATACAATGATTTTTGTGTTCAAGGAGTATTGAAGAGTGTGGTCCCAACAGGTTGACGAGTTGTAGACCACAAGGAATTGACATTTTGAAAATTACTATCATGGCTAAAAAATAAATGATGAAGATTCAAAATTGGAATCTTAAAATTTGCATTGACATATTCTATTAGGATACTTACAACTCCCAAGCATTTGAATGGATTCAACATGAGATAAGTGTATAGTTCATAGCCATGATAAAAATAATATTTCTCAAGAATATAACCATAATGAGTGACTCAAAATCAACAAATCCAAAGGATGAAAATATATTGTTCAAGAAAATATCGGGTCTTAAATCCTCATAATTCATAGTGCTAGGTTTGAGTCTTTAGCTGACCAATGATTTGGGGAATAAATAGATTGATTCCCAAATATTTTTCTGAAGAAGATATCAACAAAAGTTTTAAATGACCATACTATCCAAAATTCTAAAAAAAATGCATCTAGACAATGTGAATGAATGTCTCTTGTTGTTGTGTGTGAGAGGAAGCTCGAGTGAATAAATTTTCAAGATAATAGATGAAAATCCTCCTTGAAAGACTAACTGAATAGAGAAAAAGACATGTGCATCCAGTGCCTAGAAATTAAAAATAAGGTGTTGTAAGAAAATAACTCAAAATAAATAGAAAAACATCGAAGCTCATGGTGAAAGAAAAAGTCTATACAAAGAATTCATGCTAGTTGCAAGTTATCAAAGATAAGAGTCGATGGTAAATACACCACTTGGGAAAATACAACACCAAGGAAAAATAATATTCTAAAGAGATTCCAAGGAGTTGGAGTAGCTTGGATTTCAGATGGGAATATTTTAGTCACTAAAATTTTCAATTTATTGTGTGTGAGAGAACAAGATCAACACCCATAAGAAATTCAATCAAGGAAAAAGATTCCAATTAGAATCATATTCTTATGAGGATTGAATACATTTGAGTGCTCATTTTCATCCCAAGAGGATCTAAATAGTATCTTTATTTTAAATTATTCCACTTGTAATGTGAAAACATGCTTGAACAATATTTGACATGATGATCATGCATGAAACCGATGATCTAAAAATTACCTAACACATAAATTTTGAGAATGAGATGAAGTAAATTTTCCCCATATATAAAATTAAAATAAAAAATTGATTGATGGGAAAATTAGTGGTCAATACTTATATTTATTTCCATCTTGGATGATAATTTCATTCACTATTCAACCAACAATAAATAAATTGAAAAGGAAAATATAAAACTAATTAACAAACTATAAAATAAAGGAGAGTTGTGCAAAGAAGATATACTAGATTATTCTATACTACGCCTATCCTATGCTACAAATGACAGAAAATGAGAGATGTAATGTCATAATGCCAATGTAGCCATCCTAGTGTTGATATTATGGTATTTGCGGGAGGTATTAACCTCCACATGTAATTCTGACAATAATAGAATATTCCAGGAAGCAAGAAGAAACCCTAAAGCATTGGAAATAACCCTACAAGACAAGTCGACTAAATAAAATAATTAATATTGAGTCTTACCCTACAGAAAGAGAAGTCGGACCCAAAAACTAAGAAATAGCAGTATAAATATAGGATTCCATAGCTCATTTGTACACACACAACTCGCAAATGCAGAAATCTAGTAAGTGCGCAAGTTTGGAGAGTAGCTGCAACTACAACTACTACAACTTGTATTTTTCGGTTTTACTCTTGGAATTTTTCTTGGTTATGGTTTGTAATTTTTTCTTGGTATGCTATCTCTGGAGAGTGGTACACTACCTTGATTGGATTTTTGATCTAGGGTTTGCTTCCAAAATATTCTCTTTGTGAAGGTTAAGTTGCTCACGGGTGGCTTCGAACTATGGTTGGGTGAAAATATTTCTATATTTTCTATGGTTAAATGAGAAATATTATTATTTCTAACAGGTTATGGGACCACACTATCTTCAGACAGTCTAACCATTGGAAGATAGATTAGGAGGATTTGCTCAATTACAGATGCAGTTGCAGTCAAAGTTTTTGCTGCAACAACAAAACCCTAACCCTCTTGTTAAGGCACCTTAATTGAAGGGAACGACCTAATTTATAGATATTCTAGTGCGCCTTAACCTAACGCACCTCCTGGTACTCTCAACAAGATAATATGTCAAGTTTAATTATTTGTTCAAAGTCAAAGGTTGACCAATTCAAAGCAATCCTGACTTACTCTATGAAGTCATAAAATAAGTTAGAAGAGGATTCTAACTTCAGAGCATGGAAGACAAGGATTTACCTCATCCTTTCCAAGAATAAAGTGTTGGATATCGTGAAAGGAAAGATCATGGAACCATAATTTGAAGAAGGAAAAGAGAAGGAACCTAAAAACGTTGCAATTATGGAGAAGTTCAAGGAAAATGACATCAATGCCATGAGTATCATAGTCGACTCTGTAAAAGACCACTTGATACCCTATATCTCTCATCTTGACTCATCTAAGAAGATGTACGATGCCCTAACTAACCTCTTCTCAGTCATAAACATTGGACAAGTAATGATTATGAAGAATGAACTATGTGACATGAAAATGAATGATGATGACAGCATAAAATCATACCTTGTGAGAATCTATCAGTAAAGAGATCAACTACAATCTATTGAATATATCATTTCAGAGAAGGAAATGGTAAATATAGTACTCAATGGCCTTCCCAAGACATGGGATGCATTTGTCGCAAGCATGAACACAAGAAATGAGTATCCCACATTTGAAGAACTATGGAATTGATGTGCACAAGAAGAATCAAGGAGTATCGAAAAAGAGAAATTCCAAAGGAAAGATGATGATCAAGTCTACACAACAAAGTTTAGGAAATTCAGGAATAAGAAGAAGTTTGACTCAAGGAAGAAACCAAATTAAGAGAAGGATATGTAAAAAAAAACAATGCTTCAACTGTAGAAAACATGGTCACTACAAGAATCACTGTCTTGAGTTAAAGAAAACGAAGGACACCCATGAAGGAAAAATTGTAGAAGAAAATGAACCCTCAAAGAAATTCAAACAAGATGAAGAAGATTTCTTCTTCTAGTCAAGGTAACAATATTCTTATGTAACATAGTCCTTGTACATACCATGTTTACATAGTTCTTGTATATCCATTTCTTATAAGATAATATGGCCAGTGAAACAAAACCCATGAAAGAATAACAAGATAAGGATTACTATTACGTTGATTACTAGTCAAGTAATGTATGTGAAAAGATGAAGTACATTTACAATCGTTGGTAACTATTCATGTGGAAGCTATTATATAAGTAACAACTGCCAGATAAGCTAAAATTAGAATCAAACTTGAAGAGACTCAGATGAATTCAAAACATAAAGAAGTCAACAATCACGAGGACATTAGAAAATGTTGAATATTTGGGTTGGTTTTCATTGATGTCAACCCTTGAAGAAAGTCCGGTAGCAAATTTCAGTAGCACAAAGGTTTGTGTAATAGACCCAAGTTTTTTTTATATATAATGGTATGAGTTTTAATATATTTTAAGGTAAGACTACTCTAGATGGATAATACATGTCATTCCATTTCTGGTGGTATGTGGAACGTCACATAACTCCTCACGGTTAGAGATTTATGGCCATGTGAAGTTGGAGAACCCTCATGAGTCATCTAGAAACCCCAAAAGGTCAAAGTAGTCAAAGTGGTTTCAAAGAATAAATTATTTAAATAATAAAGTGAAGTGACGAGTGTACTCTTTGGATACAAAATAAATTATTTAAATAATAAATTTAATAGATAAATTACTAAGTGGACAAGTGGTTAGAAGTGGGTTAGCCCTAAAATAAGGAAAGTGGTTTAAGATGGTTAGAAGGTAACCCCTTGAGGAAGCTACATAAAAGTATAAATAAGAGGCAAGGGTCTCTCATTTAATTAAACTTGAGCATATTGAATATCTACAAGTGACTGAGGTAACCAAAGGATATCTAAGGCGAATTTCAGAGGGAAGGTGAAGCAAAGAAGGCTGAAATTCAAGGGAGGATAAATTATTTTGATGATGCTTTCTAAGGTATGTTATTTACAGGTCATCTCACCATTTTCGAAATAAAGTTTTTTCTATAATGATTTAGACCGAAAAATATGGTTTATGTTGAGGAAACATATCCAAGTAGTTGTGATAAAAATTTCAGCTTCTGGGTCGTTGTAGTTTTGGAGTTACACTCCATGGAAAATAGGGTTTGTGGTTAGTCCTGAAACTATTCTAAAACAAGTGTTTCGGGTAAAAACATCATAAATTATTCATAACAGATCCACATTCAGTAAGACCAAATTTATTGGTTATAGTAAATTTTGTAGTATTCTTTGTACCATTTTTAGATCCACATAACCAATATTCTGTTTGGGGCATGCTCTACAAGTTCAGTCTCTAGAATAAGCCAAAATTCAACAAGGTATGCCATTTTTTCTATAATTCCTTTTTTGAGAGGTTCCAAGTAGTGAAACCTAGAGGAATTGCATAAAAGACACTAAATAATTCTTTCTACTATTTTCATATCTTTATTCATTACAGGTACATAGTTATGACTATTTCAAGTTAGGGTTGTTGACTAATCCAAAATTAGTCATGTGAGACTAAAGTAAAGTTTGATGAAAATTGTAGTCTTTCATTGTTAACGTTAAGGAAGGTTTATAGGTATGTGATCATATACACCAGGTATATTACAGAGTTACAAATCAGATTTTGATGATTAAATTGATGAGGGATTTTGGTTGAGGTACATGTTGGGTACATGGTTGAGACAAGTAGTTGATGATTTGTCACATACATGAGGTGTATAGTTGATGATGTTGGTACATATTGATGAGTCATAGTTTATGTGTTTTTTATGCATGATTGGTACATATTTGGTGCATGGTTGATGCACTCTTTGATGGCACAGGTTGAGGTACAGGTTTGTGCATGGTTGATGCACTTTTTTATGGTACAAGTTTATTACATGTTGTTTGGTGCAATTTGATTGGTACAGGTTTATAGTAGTATATCTCACAGTGATAGTGTGATAATGGTTCCATCATTCGACTTCTACGACAGGGCGGTGGATGGGGCAAGGGCATGTGGTTGTATCCACCTTCCAGTTGTAGTCGAAGAACATAGGGGGTTGTAGCTACCTTCTAGTTGTAGTTGAATAACATAGGAGGTTGTAGCCTCCTTATGGTTGTAGTCAGAGAATTGGGGATTTGGAGCTTCCCTTAGGTTGTATCTTGAGAAAATATGGGGTTGGAGCTTCCTTCCAATTATATCTGGAAAACAAAGGAATTTGGTGCTTCCAATGAATGAAATTCTTAAAGACATATAAGAAAAATAATTCTATGGTTTTCTCCCGCTTTGGGTGTCCAATTATTGGATGATAATTCTACATTAATATAACACTTTCATTTTATGGTTAAAAGGGATTAGATTTATCTATTAATAATTTACCCCCCCTCTTAGTAATCCAACAGAAAAATACTTGTGACACTTTGCAGAAGGCAATCATGATGCAGATGGAGGGATTTGATTACAAAATTCCAAAAGAAGAGCATGCATTCCTGCATAAAGAAAGGATTAGGAGGGAGCTAATCCTAAATGATATGATCCATTGAGGATTATGAAGTATCTATCCATGTTCCAATTGAAAGTAGCAACCATGATAAGAAGCACACATTCAGTTTGACTCTAGAAGAAGTCTTCTTCGAAAAGAAGACTTAAAGTATCCTTGGGTTTCCATATACATCCACGATTCTATGATGAAAGGAAGAAGTTGTAATCTTAAGGTCATATATAAGAACCCATGGACCCAAGACTTAAAGAGAGACATGAGGAAGAACATGAAGATTCCAGGAAAGAAAGAAAAGAAAGAACAACTAGTTATTATACTGAGAATCACAAGACTACCAACTTGGTTTGAACCCACTAAGAAGCAATAAAGCAAAATAAATGGAAGTTATGATAAAGAACAATGTAGGTAAGAAAATGTGAAAAAGAATTATGAATGGAAGCATTGCAAGATTCATAGTTTCTTCTAGAATGAAGGATAAGACTATGCAAACATCCTATTCTAGTAAACTAGATATACCTCTTGTAGTATCCATGGATTGGAATTTACATGTAAAAGACTGTTCTTCAAGTGAGAAAGAATCTTATACCAGAAAGAGACCCATGTATGAATATACAATAAGACCTTGCATGGATTCAAACAACTTGATGCAGAGTATCTCATATACAATATAAGTGTGGTGAAAACTTTATATGACAATGATAGTGTATCAGAATAGTTACTTAGAAGTCTAGGATGATGGATTGCTAATCCATGGTAAACTCTCATGATGACAAAAGAAGTGCTACTTGGATATGTTTCAGTTTGAGCCTTGGCATGATGTCATGAGATAGCAGGAAACATAAGTGTTGAATTTGACCATGATATATTGTAATGATCAGAGATATATGAAGCCTTCAGAGAAAACCACTGTTCCATGGCGGACCGAAGTACATTGAGATAAAGAATTATATTCTCCATGATGAAGTCTAGAAAAGAGAAGTGGTTCTCCAATATATATCCACAAATGATAAGATAACATATATTTTGGTAAATCCTCTGCCCAAGATGAAACGTTTGCATACTCAAGAAACAAGATGGGTCTCGTGGAAACAAATTCCTTATTGAAAAAGTAAGATATTACTCCCAGTTTGGGAGGGAGCACTTATATGTTATTGAATTATGGAAATTCTTTTTTTATTTTTAAAAATGGTCCAGGATGAGCAGTTCCTTTCTAGTTCCGAAATTTGTTTGAGATTTCTAACGGACAATAATTTTCCAGGTCAGAAAATGGTCCATATTGGACAATCATTTTCATAATGAAAATGGTCTGATAGATTGTTGATGTACCATAGACAATGATTCCTCTTGTGGCCAGTGTGGGGGAATGGTATGGGACAATCATTCTTCTTGGCAGTCACTCTGAGTAGTGGTCAAGTAGAATGGTCTGCCTCGCCGAGGAGTCATTCTTTCGAAGTTCACAGTTGTGAGAATTTTCGAAGAATGGTCCATTTTGGAGGTTGGTGCAGGACAATATTTTCCATTAGGAAATGGTCCATACAGTCATTCCGTAAGGCAGAATCATTTTATCTAGGTTGCACTATGATTATCACTAGAGGAATGGCCCAATTAGGTGAATGGTCCAAGTTCAACAATCAGAGATAGTCATTCCCTAGGGAAGACTCATTCTCTCTAGGTTGCACTACGATTAGTGCTAGAGGAATGGCCCAGTTAGGGGAATGGTCCAGGCTCAGAAATCAGGGACAATTATTACTCTATGCTTGAGAAGAATAGTCCACGTATCCTATGATTGATTCTTTACCTCCCGAGGGCAGATTCTCTTCTAGATCTCACAGATGTGAGTGGAAGAACAACCTAGATGAGTCAGTTTGTATCATGATATTGTTATCCAGGTTGATATCATATGATATGATTACTGTGGAGATTGTATGTCATTGTGGTGGATGTGTTCCACTGGTTGTGACTATGTGTCACTGATTAATTATCCATGTGCTACTTGGTGTGGTTGTGTACCACCAGATAGTAGTTGTGTACTACTATGGATAGACACAATTGTGCTCCATTGAATGGAATTATTCTGATTGCCATGAATACTACTTAGTAGTGTTGGAAACGATTATCAACTAGATGGATAGTTAATGTGTTGGTGGTCAGACATTCTCCAGGCAGAAAATGGTCCAAGACATTTATTCTTCTAGGACGTACGTATGGATTAGAAGAATAGTCCTTGTAGCCCATGGTGTGGCTTCCAACATCTATTGGAACAATTATTCTTCTAAGACGTATGTCCATATTATAAGAATAGTTCTTGTATCACTCTGTGGAGTGAGTGAATTATTCAACATCATGCCTGATTACTCAGATGGAGTATGGATTCCAAACATGATGCAATTGATGCTATTAGATGATACTGATAGTGATGATGGTGCTCGTGATTTGATCATGAGAGAGCCTTTGTGGCTATGATGCTACCAGTTGAATGGTATGTTTTTTCTCAAGACCATTGTTTTCAATACCTCCCTAGCTAGTAGGGAGTGTTGATATTATGGTAGTTGTGGGAGGTATTAACCTCCACGTGTAGCCCTGACAAGAATAAAATATTCCAGGAAGCAAGAAGAATCCCTAAAGCATTGAACATAACCCTATAAGACAACTCGGTTAAAGAAAATAATTAATATCGAGTCTTTAGCCTCCAGAAAGAGAAGATAGCCCAGAAAGCTAAGAAAGAGAAGTATAAATATAAGATGTCAGAGCTCATTTGTACACACACAACTCGCAACTGCAAAAATTCAGTAAGTGCGCAAGTTTGGAGAGTAGCTGCAACTGCACCCACTGCAATTAGTATTTTTGGTTTTAGGCTTGGAATTTATCTTGGTTATGGTTTGGACGTTTTTCTTGGTATGCTATCTTTGGAGAGTGGTACACTACCTTGATTAGCTTTTGCATCTAGGGTTTGCTTCCAGAATTATTCTCTCTTTCAAGGTTAAGGTGCTCGGGGGTGGCTTCAACCTATGGTTGGGTGAAAATATTTCTATATTGTCTATGGTTAAACGAGCACACCTATTTTTTCTAACACCTTGTAATTCCAATCCTGCAAACACATGTTCATGACAAAATATTAGAAACAGATATTGGAATAAAAATAGAGTAAAGATAGAAAAAAAAAACATGAGAAAATCTATCCACTATATTAGAAATGTGACAACGATAATTCATGGGGAATCTATCTAAGTAGGATCTCTCCAAACATGCTTCAATTCTATCATGAGATCTTGCATCACTAACATAGAATTTATGGAGGGATTTTATGGGAGAGTAGCATACCAAATGAGAATCGTGTATAGAATATGTGTAAAGTGTTCTTAGTGAGAGAATCTTTGTTCTAATAAAGTTTTTTATCCCTTAAGACAAACCAAAGGAAAGAGGTCTTGAAATAACCATTGATGTAGACTGAAATGCCTCATTATCTTGGAAAGCCTCCCAATACTCATACTTCAAGAAACCATCAACTTGAGATATACTAGTGAGATCAAATGATATGCATGGGTTAGGAACAACCATGGCATGAGAGATATCTTCAAAACAATGGTGATATTCACTAGTATCAACAATATCAAGTAAAGGGATACTTGAACAAGAAGATTCTCTATTTATCAAAAATGAAGAAGAAAAAGAAGAAGACATCCTTTGATACACATTTGCTACATAATTATCTTCATCCCATGAAAAAGGATGATAAGGCTTGGTTGTAATTAGTTCACAGGAAGAGGCCTTATCCTCTCTATCTTCCAAATTCTCATCACCACCATCAAGTACTTCAAAAGGGGTTGACCCCATTGAATTTATTTGAATAAAACGATGGGTGGCTTCCTGCAAAGTTAAATCATTAAAGCGATCAAGATATAAATAAAATTAAGTGGAATAATTAAGAGAACGGAAAGTTTGTTTAGAACAAAAGACATTTTCAAAAAGTGAATCCTTGAAAGGTAGTTCCTCCTCTTTAAGAACATGGGTGATTGATTGTGAATGGATAGTGATAGGATCCAAACTAGGTATGATTTCAAAATCAACATGTTCCTCCACATGGTATTCCTCTTTCAATTTAAAAGTGGATTGTTGTGATGAAAGTGGTTTGTCTTGTATGTTCAATTCTTCTTCTAAAGTGATAATATCAATGTGGTTGTTTTTCTCTTGCACAATATGTGAATCTTAAATTTATTCCAAAACATATTCATGATTAGAAGAGAGAATAAAGTCAGAAGAATCATGAGAACAAGAAGGTTCAATAAATAATACATCACTAGTAGGAAAACATTCTTGATATATCTTAGTTAAATCGGGAGAATTTGTAACACCAGGACAATCCAAATCAACATAAATTAATTCCAAATTATCCATGTGTCAGAAATAAATAATGTTAAACTTGTCCATAATTTCTTCATTTACAAAATGATAAACATTTATGTGTTTCCCCATAGCTTCCTCTTCCATTTATTGTGATGGAGAAGAAGAGATAAGATAATTAGAACCTAACATAACCATTGGTGTGACCTGAAGTGTCCCATTATCAACAAGAAAATCCTCCTCTTGGCCAACTACAAACAAATCTAAAATTCAATTTACAACACAAGAGGTTTGTTTTTCACCACAAGGATGAAAAGAAGGGATGGAGTGACGATATGATACATATGAGTCTTCCTAAATAGAATTATCTATTTGATTTATATCCCCCATAGTAAAGAAATATCCGGACATATGGAGTCTAACAAAGACATTAGCATTTTCAAAATTTACATTTAAATCCAAATCAATATGTAAAGGAACATTAAAACATTATTTAGATTGTTCGTTCGGTGGATCATATGTTTCATTGAAAATAGAAAATAAACATGAAATCAAATCATTGTTAGAGGGCCTATCATCCAATGAGAACTTATAGAAAAGATGAGTAAATATGATAACAAAATATTTAGGATATTCACCTTCATTCTTCCTAAGCTCTAAAATTTCTTCACACAATTGATCGTAATCATAATGATCAAAAGCATGCAAAAATTCACACATAAATTGTTCCCATGTGTGAATAGAGGATGTCAACAAAGTCTCACACTAGCTCTTAACCTGGCATGCAAATGTGAGAGTAAATAACCTGCAAATGGCACTACCATTAGTAATATTATGAAAACTACAAAATTTCCGGAAATGTAAAGCATGTCCAAATGCAAAGGTTTCATCCTCGCCATCAAATTTTAGTTGTGACATTAAATACACAATATTTATAAGAGATTTGGGAGGTAGAGTACCTGGAAAATGTCTCCATAAAGGGATATGGGATGGAGCCATTAGTAAATAGAATAATAATTAACAAACGAATCCACATGCTCATCTTGTCATATGTCCCTCCTAGCGCCATTTCTATTGATGGGTCTGAATTTCCTATCAAGAAGGAAAGGGATAACACTCGATGGAAGGTCCCAATTAGAACTACTCTCATTTGGTGTAGCATTTCCCATGAGAATACGGGCCTCGCCGCCACTCAGAATTAAAAGAAGAATAATGGGAAATAAAATTGACTATGCCCCCAAAGAGTTCTAATTAATCCTAAGGCTTATCTAACTAAAAGTAAACTAATATAATCTAACTAATTATAACATATCACATGAGAAAAACTAATATATGAGCACAACTTAAAAATATACTTAGACAACAAAAATAGTTCATGATAACTAAAGTATTTTATATCAATAATATTGTAGATATCATCTTAAATATTTGAAGAGGATACGTATAACATCATCCCTATTTTCATTAGAAATTGAAACAACATAATAATTATAGATACTAAGCACATAAATAATTCACATGATTAATACCTAGAAACATTAAACCACAACTCCGAATGGGGTGACACATTGCGCAGCAAGGCCACACAGTCTGGAGCCTCGCTAGGACATAAATATGGGCCGCCGAATCCCATCCCCTCACCATTAAGGATGGGATAAATACCCAACAACCAGCCTCATGGTATGAGACCTCTCACTCGCGTGAGGAGGTCGGATGCATGGAGCATTAAGGAGGGAGACTTAATGGAGGAGCCTATCACATCCACCCCCCAGGATATCACCGAAATTGGCTATGGAATCACCCATTTCAATCTTGGCCCGCACCATCTAGGTTATTCTGAGCTCTGATGTGGTTACAACAACACCACCATCAAAGTGGCCATCGTTCTTATAATCCCTATGTGGAGAGAAAGAGGGAAGCCCCGCAGGGGCGCCGCTTAGTATACCTTTGCTGCTCACCAGAAGAGATATCAGGGGTTCGAACGAGCATTGTCTATGGCATGAACGTAGCTTGTCCATAGAGCCAGGAAACCCAGGAATCCTTCCATGGCATATGTGGAGGAAATATTACTAGAAGAACCAATTCATGCTCCTCCAGAGAACCTCCTCTTTACTATACTTGATAATTGGTAGCCTCCAAGCTGCTTTTCGGTGGAGGTTACCATGGAGGCCACAGGGGTGCAGCAAAACTGCCACAGAGGGGAAGACCAGACGGAGGAGCTTCCCAACCGCTACATTGAAGAAGATATTCCAGAGGCGATGGACATGCGGGAGGCAACACGTGTAGGAGAACACTCCTCGGGCACTGACAATGTGAATTCAAAGAGGGAACAAGAATGGTCACAAGGATTGGATGCAACCATGGTGTAGCAGAGAAGGAACGCGACCTGCGAGGCCGAGGACACCAGACCAGGTGGTGAATTGAAGGAGGGTGGTTGGGTGTGGGAGGGTGGCATGGCTCCCATGCCACATCCCATCTCCCTCATGTAGGAATCATGGCATTTCCAACCACCATTCTTCCACCCAGAGCACTTGGAGCTGATGTTGGACTTGCAGAGCCAGGTGGCGGAACAAGTCCACCGTGCCATCCTAATCAACCAACACATTGATATGTTATATGACACTTACTCCAAGGCGATGCTAACATGGACACCTCAGGGGCCTCCGGGTAACTATTTTCATCAATTTTTCTGGTTAGAATTATAGTTTTGTTTAGAGCTATGGCTCTGGAACTGTTAGGATTTAAACTTGCTTTAATTCGAAGACTTTGGGTTCATTTTCATACTGAGGGTAGCCATCTGTATTGGTTTCCTACGGGAAGGACATATGGCCTCCCATGTTTTTGACATGGAAAGTATAGGATGCCAACTTTTCCAGTTTCCGTTAATTCAGCGGGACAAATGGTAGACCAAGTTTATTTGTATATTCTGGTAGCTAATACAATAGGATCCACCTCTTTTTTACTTAAAAAAAAACATTAAACCACAAATACAAGTGTTGAAAAGTCCCACAAGCATTTGTAAACATTTATGACTTCAAAATATCTTCTACTCTTTATTAACTCAAAAGTAATAGTACCATATTTTATTACAAAGGAAAAATTCCCTATTACATTCAACAAGCTCTCTTTTATAAAACAAGAGATAGAAGCTTCAGCTCTCATGGCTATTTATTTTGTTTTCCCCATTTGTCTTTTTCACATTTAAGTTTTGTTTCATATTTTCAAAAATGAATAGGTGGGGGTTACAAACCAAAGTTAGAGATTCTCCTGGGAGGTTATTTCCTCCCTCAGGGAGCTCATAAATGACATTCATTTGCAAACATTTGTATCTTTTCTTGTTGGGTTGTTTTCTAAACTTCTTGAGTTGTTCTGGGAATTTCTAGCTTTGTCTTATTGTAAGAGGTCATTTTGGATTCTCCTCCTCTGTTTCATGTTTCCATTGAGATATTGCTGGCTTGATTTCATTTCCTTTATCTTGGGATATGATTGTTTGAAGTCTGCATAGCCGATTCTTCATCTGAATTCGGGTTCCTTCTGCGTTTTTCAGTTTTGGACCATTTCTACTCTCAATATACCAACACTTTCTATCCCAACATGTTCTTCTTTCCTATGTCTTTCCATCGAGCCATCCTCGGCCTGATTTCATTGCTCATAGCTCTAGATATGGCTTCCTGAAGTTTGCATGGCCATTTTCCCCTGAGTCCGTGGTCTGTTGTTTTCTAAGTTTTTTTATGCATTTTTTCACATGTTTGTCATGAGAATCTCTACCGCTACATTCTTCTTTTTGATACCTTTCCAACATGGTATCATGGACCCAATTCTGACACCTGTAGAAAAAAGTTATTCCCATTTAAAGATTGTCGCTCATCACCCATCGATTTAGCTTGTGGATGAATTTGGACCATTAATATTCAACCTACAACAGGAGTCTCACATGCATAAGGCAATTATTCAAATAGTGATTCAAATGGTTCAACCCCCACAAATAGTTTGAATGAGAATATGAGCGGGCATGGGATCTGTGGATCGTAGTTTAATTTCAACTAATTTTCCTTTTTTTAGAATTGGTAAATTAATTGAAAATAAATTCAAAAATAATAAATAATAAAATCATTTACTTTATTTTACAATTATTTACAAAGTTAAAAACAAAAATATACCCCTAATCCTATATTATCAAAGAAAATTAAAATTAACTAAACTAATTAGCCCCATCCCCTATTATTGTAAAAATGAAAATTACTAAAGTTAAAATTAATAAAATAATAATGATTACTCTACCCACCTCTGGGTTTGAACCCATGACCTCTCAAGAAGAAACACATGTTTTTAACCATTAAGACCATTCACATTTTGTTATTCATTTAATCTATAAAAAAATATTAATCTATGCAAATTAAAAATTAAATTAAATTAAATAAACAAACCAATACATAAAAATAAACAAGAAAAAAAATTAATAAAACAAAAAAATATCAAATAAAAAACTGAAATAAACAAAAAATAAATAAATAAAAAATAAGAAAAAAAAAACAAAAAACAAATTATAAATAAATTATAATATAATACACACTCGATCGTTGGAGGGATTTTCTTTGAGCTCTCACAGTTTAACTCCACTCCATTCTCTGACGACGATCCTCGTATTTCCGATCACCCAACACTCCCCATCGCCGATTTCATATCGCTTATCCCCTCACGTTCTCAACTCCCAATGATCACAATGCACACACTTCTAAACAAATATTTAAATAGCCTTTGGATAAACTATACGAGGTGGTTTTGTTATGGTTGGTTGGTCGGGACATAAGTTAAACATTTAAATATTAAAATAATTCATCAAAAGGTTTTAAGAGGTGAGTGTGGTAAGTTTGGGTGAATCCACTGACAATGACTTCGACGATCCCCTTAGCTCATACTTGGCACAAAAGACATTTAAATTATTCCCACTTTTACAAATATTGTTACAATAATATTTTTTTAAAATAATATTACATGATGCATGGTCTGGGTATCATCGTCGAGATTTTTGTTTTGGTATGGAAGTGAGGTTTAGACAATATAATTAACTCGTGAGATCTTCCATATCATTAAAGAAAATTATAATATATTTTTCTAATAATTTTAAGGCATTTGGGAATAATAAAAATTTGAACGAGGATAATATAGTTCCCATGCCATTTGGGGATTTGGGGAGGGAAGGGAGAAATTCCTAAAAAAAAATAAAAGGAAATTCTTTGAAAATAGGGAATCTTTCTAAAACATAGGGAATCATAAAAAATAGGACCTGGGATAGTATGTAAAGTTTCTAGTGTGTGAAGGGGAGAAATAAAAAGGTAAAAAATGTATGTACGGGTAAAGAAAAAAGAAAAAAAAAGGAAAAAGGAAAATGAAAATAATGAAAAATCAAATTAAAATAAATAAATATACAAATGCATATTACACCCTAGGTCTTAATTAAATGGTTTGTTTGTTTAATCCAAATTAGTTTATATTCGTAAAAAAATAAAATCACCCCATGTAAAATATTTCACATGAATAAATTTTCTCTTGAGTAAAAGTAACTATTTTAATTTATATTAAGGGAAAATTATGTGGAAAACCAAGGGAAAACAAAAATGAATAATTTACATAAAATGAAAATAAAACTAATTAAAATAAACATTAATTAAAATACTATATATA
>JZKD02S0501852.1:268483-290311 GCA_000966675.3 Picea glauca | reverse complement strand
GACCAATTTGATCTTAGTGGACGTTAATCATCATCATCATCATCACACACAGACACACACACAAAACAAAATAAATATAAATAAAAATGAAATCACAAGTTAGAAAATTAAGTTGAAATTGCACGAGTCCATGTTCCACACCCCCTCACGGTTTTGTTGGTCAAGGTTCTGCATCTAGAGGCCACAATTTAGAAAAAAACGTATAGGGTAGGATTCATGAAATCGTACGCTATGGAGAGGAGCGACGCATATGGTGACCAATGATGTGGTGCTTAAGCTGCAGTGAAGTGAAAGAGAAGAAGGTGAAAGGATGATGCTTCGTGTGACAATTTAACATCGCAAGTTACAACAAGTAGAAACATGACGTCGACTCCAACCAAGCACGCATGACATGTTAATCCAGTCAATATACACATATAAGAGGGAGTACATACTCATATTGTGAGGAGAAGGAATCAACGAGGTCGAAGAAAAGACCTCTACATCATACAACCATACATGTGATAGATAGCAAAGAGGCGTCAGGTGATGGTACGATAAGGACTCACAACCAGGAAGATGAATGGACCTATGGGTGGATTTTGGTGAGAGGTAAGACCAAGAGAGGACCAGGTATACATAAATATGAAGAGGTTAGAGGAAACACTTTCGAAAAAGGTAGGGTCGATAGCCTTAGGGGATTTGGACCTCGAGGCATCTGCAAGTGAAGGTAATATGCTACCCAATAAGGAGAAGTCTGGTAAAAATCAATGTGTAGGTCATAGACGAGGATCAAGAGATTCCCCTACATGCCTCTCAAGGCTAGAGCGTTCATGCAAATGAAGTGTCTCTGCAAACATGCTCCTGCAAAACCAAATAATGACATCAACCACGCGACCAAGAGAAGACTCCTTAATACATAAACAATACTAATTATAGTACTAATAATCTAAGAGGATAGTCCATATAACTAGTCCTATAACTTGTATAGGACTATCCTCATTAGTTATAGGACTAGTCAAATAACCCTGCCTTCCACATACTGTACCTCATAAATTAATATGATCCAAAATCTGAAATTTTTACCAATGAATCTGACTATATTTTCTCAATATTTGACAAATTTCACAGTCTGAAACATCACTATGAAAAAGTTATAGAGAAATTCCCAAATTTCCTCTTTTGAGATTGATTTTATGGCTAGTAAAAATCCCTAACTTCCACGGGCTATATCTACGAAAGTATATTGACCATAACTGAAATTTTTACCATGGGTACCTTGATATGTCTTCTAAGTAACCTATTCTTTTTTTCTATCTGAAGCGCCCTGGAAAAACATTTATAACAAAAATGCCAAGATGACTCACTTGAAGAAGAAAAAACCTAGGATTGATGCTATGATACCAAATGTTATGAACCAAATACTTTAGATATTAGAATAAAGTAAAATTTAACACCATGTACATCAATGTGATATTGGAGCACAAATCTAAGATAGATAACAAAGATAAGTTACAGAACAACTCCGTATAGAATAGGAGAAACTCTTCCAAATAACTCAATACATTCCTACATCACAATTCACATGTCCTCAATAATGAATATGTGATCTCTATATATATCTATTCACACACTACACATGAATCCCCTTAAATATTAGGTCAACCTTATTACACATACATTTACAGATTACATGTACATTTAGCCCCATATATTTGACTAGTCTTATAACTAGTACTAATAAGCTAAGAGTTGAGTCATTTCCATTGAGTGAAAGATAGTTTTGTTCTACATTGATGTGTTATGTGTGTATATTTTATTACTGTGTTGGTTTATGTTCAAACAATTTTCTACGTGTTTGATAATTTCCACTATGTGAATATGATTTCATCCCTAAACCACATCAAGTGGTATCAAAGATAATCTTATAGCTTTGCGAAAGGAAGAGAAGAAATTGGCATGTGATGTTGTTGGGAAGGATGAAAGTGTGGCTTTCATTTATGGGAAATATTATGTACGTTGTGAACATGTTTTGATGGTGGAGGTTATTCTAGTTATTAGATGCCAAGAAAGTAATCCTTGTTCAAAATAATATTGATAGTGCAATAGTTCGTGCATAGTAATCGAAGTGAGGATTACAAGAGAATAGAAGTAAGTATACCACTTAGAAAAAATAAATAAAAGAGATATGGCATACCTAGATATGGAATATATGGGAAATCAAAGAGTCGATAGCGTCTATGGTTACGAGGAACCTCCCACATCTGCATCAAGATGGTGTAATTCATTATTAAATATAAGTGTTATGTTATATGTGATTTTATGTTGTTTATGATGTGAAAATATGAGTTTAATTATTGTGTTCTTAAATATTAGTTCTGCATTTTATTTTTCTATAAATTTACATGAGTTAGCATGAGTTTGTATGTCATTATGCATGTAGAATTGCATTATATGACCAGGAATAAACAATATTTGGCATCAAAGTTAAATGGTATGGATAAATTGTGGAAAACTTTAGAGAAACTTTTCTAGTATCCCACCATCCTAGTGGGTATAGGGGTGGTTAGGTACATTAAATATTGATATCAAATATATGGTTACAACATTTGAGTTGTATGGGCTAGAAACAAGCATGCAAAATACAAATTACAAGTTCTCTATGAAGTGTTTGACACAATTTCTCAACAAAAATTGGAAAGAGAGGTGCATATTTCATACAAAGTGTTTGATAGAATGCCTCAATGTTCTAATTTTGGAAATGGTGAATTTGACCACCATGAGAAATTTGGGAAATTTTAAACTTGGGAGAAACATTCCCAATCCTGAATGAAATCCAAGAATTAATGGTGGAAGCAGTGTCAAAATTGATTGGTACAAGGTCAAATTCAGCCTAAATCCCACCCATAAATGTAAAAGAACTAAAAATTGTTCCATTTTAGTAAATATAGGGATAACATTTGGAACAGAGGGTTGAATTTGGTGATTTTATGGCAATTGTGTAGGAGGAATAAGTTAAAAAAAAAATAGTAAATTATGAAAATTAGGAATTTGGGGTTTTCTGATGATATTAAAGGTGATGATGTGGATGATCGAGTGACATGGAGGTTTCAAGTGGCAGCCACAATATAGGGTCCATGGTTGTTGAGGAAATGTGGTTGGAAAAGTGGTTTCAAAGTGCTAAAAGTGACATCAAAAACCATATTTCAATCGTGTCAAAATTTTGAGGGGAACACATGTCATCGCGTGGGTCATTTAGATATGCAAAGACCTTGTTATCAATTGATCACTTTCTAGTCCAAAATTAATATGGATCAACGATCACGATCTAACTCCACCATTGGATATTCCGGAGACAAGTTACATTGTTATTGGTAAATTATCTTCGATTCTGAAATGAATTTGAACCTTTGATTGCATTGAACATCAACCATTATATATTTTGAAATTAAGTCACTTGGTTAACGGGTGAAAAATTTCAAACCCAAAATAGATCTAGATCATCTGATAGAGTGAATCTCTATTGTTTGATATTTTAGAGTCAAGTTACTTTATTAACCTCTGGTCACTTGTATCTTCAAAATTAATTAGGGTTGTCGATCATAATGAAGGATAGTCATTGGATATTTTTGAGGTAAGTTTCCATGTTATTCATTGAGCACCTATTGGCCTAAACTGAATATGGAGCATTGGATCAAAGGAATATCCATCGTCAAATATTATCTTTCTATATCGATCAAGGATGGTGCACCAAGTGGAGGAGCTAGGGACAGAGTGGGACCCCGACTCTCATCCACAATAAGGATTCCTAGAGGTGTCCATAAAATACAAAAGGTGTTAGGTGTCCCATGAATTTTGGTAAAGAAGATAAAAAAAGCTAAAGGTAATCCATGAAGGTTGACATGGAAATTCAGAGATGAAGGAAGATGACATGGAAGATGTGAGAGACGACATGTAGGACTGGACTACCACATCATCAATCATGTGTTGTGCCATGTTAGTAGAGATAAAGTTAAGTTATTAAAAACATCTATAGCCAAAATCTTATTTTGGAAATAAAAAGAGAATCCTAACTCTAAATTATATAAAATTTCACGGGTAATTCTACAATGAGCAGGAATACAAAAGAGTGAGTGAGAGCCACTGACTACTTCTACTCCAATTTTCCAGGAAATTTAAATTAGTTCCTTTTGAATAATGGAGGGTGCTAAGTGGAAGGGGCCTTGTTGTAGGTGATATTTAGATAGAGGTGAATAGGAAGAGGCATAAAAATACCTAGTGAATCTTTTGGCCCAATTATTTTTGAAATCCTTACTCCGACACCTAGGTATATTGTTTTCTAGTGATTTCCTTACTAAAAATCAAGTTACCAGGTCACAAAACAAAAATACACTATTGGAAAATTCAACTCAATTAAAAATAGTAGAAGAAATACTGGAAACCAAATCATGCACACATAAACACCAATATTTTTGGGTAGATAAACTTGGAAAAATCCTGGAGGGAAAACTTGTTCTGAGATAATTTTATTATAATAAATTAGGGATCTTGTAGTAGGGATAATGGCCCACTAAGAGAAATAAAAATCCATACAAACCTGGAAAATTATGCTCTATTGTATGACCCATATATGACATGATTTTCAAGGTGTACATGCCTTTCCTTGAACAAAACCCATGTATATGCGCATGTCTCCACTGAAACCCACATACATGACCTCAAGGAATGTATGGAAAACTCCTCACATCAAAACTATTTCATGTTGCTTCTCTCTATTGAAAACTACTTGTGGCTGCCTCCATTCTCTTTTATCCTTGAATTGATCTCTAGATGGAATTTCTTCTCCACCTATCCAATATCTCCATGAATCACAGTTCTTTACGATCCAATCCTCTAATAAAAAGTCCTTCTCTACTATGATCAATGTGTCAAGTATCAAGTATCTCCCTCCTTCACACTAGCATTTCTTTTTATAAGATTGATTTATGACGTAACCCTAATCTCCAAAGTGATTGACGGTTGAGAATATTTCTCACCTCACTTGAGATCAATGGCTATTTTTTAATTCACTAATGCTAATTAAATAATTTCTTTAAATAAAAATCAACTCACTAATAAAACCAATTTACTTTGATAATTTATTTAATTAAAGTAAAGTCTCAGGTTAGAAGGATTTAGACAACTTCCACATGTATAGACACTTAGAAATTTGTGGAAATGTCTGTCTGATGCTACAAAAATCAGCACTCCCTCCTAGAAAGGAAGGTATTATAAACCACTCCAAGGTTGTCTTTGAAGAACATAAACTTCACTTTCAGCAAGGGTTTGGTCATAATATATGAAACCTACTCATCTATGGAAATACACTAAAGATTCATTGATCCCTTCTAGATCCTATCTTGAATGAAGTGATATATGATATCAATATGCCCTGACCTGTCATGGAATACTAGATTCTCTGAGAGTTTGATTCAACTTTGCTTGTCACAGTATATCACCATAGGCTCCAACTGTTTTTCAAATAAATCTGTAAGCAATTTATGAATCTATATGGCTTCACAACTAGCCATACTTATTTCCATATACTTTGCCTCTGTTGAACTAATTGATACAAAATTATGCTTCTTATTTAACCAAGTAATCACTTGTGAACCCAAGCCGGAGCAATACCCTGAGGTGCTCTTTCTATCTGTTGTGCTCCCTTCCCAATATGAGTATAAGAATCCCTACAACCTCACTACATCTCCTCCAAGATACCTCAATCCATACTCCATTGTACCTCTCAAGTACTTGAGCACATGATTTTCTACTATCCATTGCACCTACCTCAACTCCACCTTGAACTGACTCAAGGTGTTCACAACAAAACATATATTTGGCTTGGTGTTGACCAAATGCATGAAGGACCTTATCAACTACCTGTGTATCCTGGGATCCCCCAACTATGAATCTAAAGTGATAACCTTCTTTAGATTGGTAACCATAGGTGTAGCCACCGACCTACAGTCCTCCATCATGAATCTCCTCAAGATCTCAACAATGTACTTCCCTTGTCTAAGGAAGATCTCCCTTGATACCTGACATACCTCTAATCCCAAGATATAATGCATCAAGCCAATGTAATTCATCTCAAACTCAATAGATAAATATGTTTTTCACCCTGATATAAGCACCTCTACACATATGAGAAACAAATCATCCATGTAGAGAACCAAAATGAGTGGATCATCCCCAACAAGTATGAAGTACAAGTTAGGATCTGCCTCACTCTTGGTAAATCCCATACTTTTCAAGTATTTGTCAATCCAGGAATACCATGCCCTGGGTGCCTTCTTCAACCTGTATGAGGATTTATTAAGCCTACACACATGATAATTCCTCCCACATACATCAAATCCATGAGTTTTCTCTATGTATACTTCCTCATTAATGATCTCGTTGAGGAAAGTTGTTTTCACATTCATATGATGTATCATCGACCTCATAATTGAAGAAATAGAAATAACAACTCAAATAGAGGCATACATAGTGATTGGAGAAAATTTCTCCTCATAGTCAACTCCCTCTTTTTGGTAGAACCCTCTCACCACAAACCTTTCCATGAAGTTCTTGATGCTACCATCTGCAACATGCTTGATCTTGTAGAGCCACCTAGAACTCACAACTAACTTCCCCTCTAGTCTTGGAACTATGTCCCAAGCATCATTCCTCATAATATAGGTGTACTCCTCTACCATGGCATCCCACCATACCTATTTATCTATTGCTTCCTAAAAAACTAGAATTATTCTACTCATAAGCACCATTGATGCAGGAGCATCGCCAACACATCAAGCGAGCCAGCGTGGAGCGGAAGGCAGCTGGACAAGCCAACACCAAATTTTGAAAATGCTTTGGGACTGTTGCACAAATATTAAATGAATCATTTAAGAAATGGTGCACTTGTACATTATAATGGACCTTGAGCGGATAGCTCTCGTCCTTAGGTATATAGTCAGAATTTAATATAGTTAATGCAGTTAGATAGGAATTTAATTGTAGATTTGATAGCCTAGAGTCCCAGAGGGAAAACGGATATAGACACCCTCATTGTATCATTGTAACATTAGCTAGAAGCATTGTACAGGAGCGGAAGAGCAAGCAGAGAACTGTGTATGAAGAACACCCATGTACAGGCATTTGAGTTAATAGAAGAGCTTTGATTCAAATCCATGGTTTGTGTTGATTCTCTGTGTGTTGATATTGATATGCTCATGAATGTTTATTTTCTATCATACATTTTCTTTTATATGCTGTGTATGTGATTTCATGTGTGAATTGAAGTTTGAGAGGAAGAGTGAATGAGTTTCAATCGTTTCTCTAATTGAGCCAGAGGATTCCTGCAAGGAGTGCAGTCGAATTTGTCCGCAAGGAGTGCGTTGATAGTAGGGTTCAATTAGAGCTAGCTTTTGTTCTTATTTCCTTGAGGGTGTAGTTAGGCACAGTGTCATGCAAAGAGTGCGCAGGCCAAGCTAAGTCTCAGAGTTGAAATTCTGAGCAGAGTATCGGAAGACTGTTGCTGCAGGAGTGTGCAGAGTCGAGTGCCTTCAACACTTAAACGTTGTTGAAGATTTTCCACAAGGAGTGCGTGCAAGGTTTATTTCTAAGAAGACTGAGAAGCTGAAGAAAGTTCCGGAAGAGAAAAGGCCTTCAAAATTATTGAAAGGTTGCACAAGAGATTTCGTGCTAAGGAATCCCCAAAGGAGGAAAAAATCAGTGGTCAAAATTTGTAGGGGAGATTCACGAAAGACCGGCAGCCATCCGATCTAGTAAAAGTTGCGCCAGGGTTAAGCCTTAGTGCATAGAGGAGAAGTTCTGCGAAGGCATCGGGAGATTGGAGCCATCGGGATTTGGATAGGCAAGAGAATCGAGACCTTGGGGGTTTCGAAAACTGGAAGGAGATCCTAGCCATTGATCTCAGGGTAGGACACGTGTCAGAGGATCCAAAGGAGTCGGGGTTCAGCTCATCGTGAATTTCGGGAGTAAAAAAAAATCGTTGCATCAGGAATCGCGATTTCGCGATACCCGATAAGACGACGAGGAAGTGGTGATGTGGAGGAGTAAGATCTCACGTGCATCGGGGATCGGTATATCGGGATTCTCGGTGACGAGAAAAACATTGAAGAAGGAGTCACGAAACTCCGAAACACGACGACCACCCAATCATAGTGTTACAGTGGAGGACAGGTGTTACCCGTATCGGGGTTCAAGACTTGGAGAGTTCCGTGAACTAGTGCAATGGGAATCACGATATCCTGATACGTGATTTCCCGATGGGCCAAGGATCAGAGAGGTGGATGGGTGTCGCACCACACCGAATGATTGCACATCAGGTTTCAGGGATTCAAAGAGCCTGAATTTGTGACCATAGGACTCGCGATTTCACGAAGTCCGATTTCCCAATTTGAAAGGGGATTCCGTTTAAGAGAACTCTGTGGGTACTGAGAACTCCTGATAGGGGATTTGAATAGAATTTCAGTTCTTCGGGCCAAGGGAAGGAGAAGATCCTGTGAGAGAGGTCGTGCTCCGAGGAGTGCGGTTGCGTCAGAGTGGTATCAGAGCGGGGATTATCTCTTGCTTTCTGTAGCAGAGAAAGAGACTTCACCATGCCACCGAGGAGAGAAATAAAATCACCTGATCCATAAGATAGGGAAGTGCGAAGAAGAGGCAGGCAGGTAGTCAATCCAGAAATGGAGAGACAAATGAGAGATCTTAGAGCGAGACTCGAGGAGATGGAAACAACACAAAGATGCATAGTTAGTGCAAGGGATCTGAGTGATTCTGAGAGTGAAGTTGAGGCTGAACGCGACGAGGAAGTTGCAGCTGAAGATGTGGAAAATGAACGTCTGATTAAAGATATCGCTAGAATGGGTGCAAAGGCGAAGATGGACATTCCAGTCTACGAGGGAAATCTGGATGCAGAGGAGCTACTGGATTGGATTAGAGCTCTTGACACCTACTTCGATTATGAGGATATCGAAGAGGATAAGAAGGTCAAACATGCTGTCACATGCTTGAAAGGACATGCAGCATTGTGGTGGGATGAGCTACAAGCAAATAGACGCTGCAAAGGCAAGCAAAATATTAAAAGATGGGATCGAATGATTGCAAAGGTGAAGGCAAAGTTCATCCCAAGAGATTATCAAATCACACTGTTTAGGAGGATGCAGAACTTGAGACTGAAGCCGATGACAGTTAAGAAATATACTGAAGAATTCTATCGGCTGAACATCAGAGCAGGTCATCGGGAGAGCGATGATGAGAAGGTTGCTAGATATCTGAAAGGTCTGAGATATGACATTCAGGATGAATTAAGTATGGTAACCATCTGAACAGTGGAGAATGCTTATCATATGGCTTTGAAAGATGAGGAGAAGCTGAGCCGTAAGCAAGGTCAGCGAGGGCGAGGTAGGAGCCAGCCCAAAGGTAATTCAGTTTCCCAAGATAGATTCCAGAAATCCAAGGACGACTGGAAGAAGCCTCAGACTAGAACAAAAAGAGGTGGAAGTTCACAGCAAGGCCAACACGCTGAACAACAAGGGAAGCATACAAAACAGGATGGGGGATACGCTGATAATAACACTTTTCCTCGTACCAGAGGTAGAGGAAGAGGAAGAGGTGGAGTTATTACATGCTTCACATGCAGAAAGAATGGACACAAGTCATTTGACTGTCCAGATAAGAAGAAGGATGGAGGAGAAGCTCACATCATATAAGCATAGAGGCGAGATGTTGAGGCCGAAGACGTAGAAGGCAGAAGGTCATCGATGATGCGAAAAGTCCTTTTGACACCCGATAAGGAGGTGGAGAGTTCATTCCAAAGGGCCAGACTCTTTAGAACAGCTTGCAAGACCAAGGACAGGGTGTGCAAGGTCATTGTTGACATTGGTAGCACGGATAATCTTGTATCTATAGAAATGGTAGAAAAGCTGGAGCTGGAGACAACTGATCATCCGAGCCCATACAGAGTTTCATGGCTATAGAAAGGACACCAGGTAACTGTTACTAAACAATGCTTGGTTGAATTCAAAATAGGCGGATATAATGATAAAATTCTGTGTGATGTTATTCCCATGGATGTATGTCATTTATTGTTGGGTAGACCATGGTAATAGGAAAGAAATGTGATTCATGATGGGAGGATGAACACATATACCCTGGAGAAAAATGGGAGAACCCATATGTTGCTTCCGATAAAAGATAAAGAGGTGAAGCTGGAAATAAGCAACACAGTGCTTCTCATGAGTGGGAAGGAACTTCTTACGGAGGTTAAGAAGAAAGAAGATCCACAATTCTTTGTGGTCAGAAAGATGAGGATTGTTCTGACTAGCACAGGAGTGGATGATTTACCAAATGAAGTTCAACAACTACTGGAAGATTTCGCTGACATCATAGTGGATGAATTACCTCGTTCGTTGCCACCGATGAGGAGTGTGAGTCATCATATTGATCTCATACCAGGAGCCATTTTTCCAAATAAAGTCGCGTACAGGTTGACACCGCAAGAGAATGAGGAGGTCAAGAAACAAGTCCAGGAGTTATTGGACAAACGGTTAGTCAGGGAGAGCTTGAGCCCATGCGTCGTTCCAATGGTACTCAGTCCAAAGAAGGATGGAGGCTGGAGAATGTGTACTGACTCGAGAGCGATCAACAAAATAACCATCAGGTACAGATTTCCACTACCGAGAATGGATGATCTGATGGATTTCCTGAGCGGGGAAAAGTATTTTTCAAAGATTGATTTGAAAAGAGGATACCACTATATTCGCATGAGAGAAGGCGATGAATGGAAGACAACCTGCAAGACCAACGAAGGGTTGTACGAATGGCTAGTCATGCCGTTTGGCTTGATGAATGTGCTGAGTACCTTCATGATATTGATGAATGAAGTCCTGAGGGAATTCATCGGTAAATTTTTTATTGTGTATTTAGATGACATACTGATTTACAGTAAATTAGAGGCTGAACATTTGAAGCATTTGGCCATTGTGATGAAGAAGCTACAGCAGGAGAAGTTGTTGATCAATATGAAGAAGTCCTCATTTATGAAGACATAACTCATTTACTTGGGTTTTGTTATTTTGGCGAACGAATTGAGGATGGATCCAGATAAAGTGGAGGTAATCAAGAATTGGCCATCACCGAGAAATGTTTTCGAGGTGAGAAGTTTTCATGGACTTGCTATTTTCTACCGAAAATTCATCAGGAATTTCAATGGGATTAGCGCAACAATGATGGATACAGTGAAGAAACGATATAAGGCTTTTCACTGGAAAACATAGGCTGAGAAAAGGTTCAATCTGTTGAAGAGGAAAATCACGGGGCAACCAGTGTTGGTGTTGCCGGATTTCCAGAAGACATTTCAAGTGAAATTTGATGCGAGTGGATTTTCCATAGGAGTGGTCTTAAGTCAGGAAGACAGATCAGTCACATATTTCAGCGAGAAGCTAGATGAGGCGAAGATGAAATACTCCACGTATGATAAAGAATTTTATGCTATCATACAGGCGCTGAAGAAGTGGAGGCATTACTTGATCCCGAAAGAATTTGTTTTGTATAGTGATAATCATGCATTACAGTTTGTGACTCAACAGGAGAAGTTGAATCAGAAACATGCAAAATGGGTAGAGTATATGCAGAATTTCACATTTGTGATTAAGCATATTTCGGGTACTGCTAACAAAGTGGTTGATGCTTTGAGCAGGAAGTGTTTGTTGTTGCAGGAATTTCGAGTCAAAACATTGGGTTTTGAAAATCTCAGGGACATGTACGCAGGTGATGCAGATTTTGCAGAGGCATATGAAGCAGCTGAGAATCCAGTTCTAAGAGATAGAAGCCCATGGATAGATTATATGATCCAGGAGGGATTGTTGTTCAGAGGCAATCAATTGTAGATTCCAAATTTCTCCATGAGGGAGAACCTGTTGAAGGAGAAACACAGCGGAGGATTGGCTGGACATTTCGGTCATGACAAAGGATTCACGAAGCTGAGCGAATCGTATTTTTGGCTGGGAATGCGAGAAAATGTCAAAAGGTTTATTGACAGATGTAGGGTATGCCAACATTCGAAGGGGAGGAAGCAGAATGCAGGTCTCTATCAGCCATTGCCCATACCAGAGAGGCCATGGGAGGCGATTAGCATGGATTTTGTATTGGGGTTGTCGAGGACGCAAAGAGGTGTTGATTCAATCTTTGTGGTGGTAGATAGGTTTTCTAAGATGGCACACTTCATACCATGCCAGAATACCAGCGATGCGACTCACATTGCAAATCTATTTTTCAAGGAGATCGTTCGACTGCATGGATTGCCGAAAAGTATAGTTTCGGATAGAGACACAAAATTCATAGGGCATTTTTGGAGGACCTTATGGAAAAAGCTAGGAACTAACTTGGCGTTTAGTTCTGCGTATCATCCTCAGACAGATGGACAAACAAAGGTGGTCAACAGAAGTCTGGGAGACTTGCTGAGAAGCTTGGTGACAGAGCACCATAGCAGTTGGGACCATGTATTACCAAAAACAGAGTTTTCATACAACAATTCAGTAAATCGAAGTATAGGGAAAAGTCCATTTCAGGTTGTATATGGAATGCAGCCGAGAGGAGTCTCTGAACTGAGGGATTCAGAATGGACTGCTACTAGTAGCGCTAGTGCAGAAGAATTCACCGAGGTGATGAGGGAACTTCACAGCAGAGTGAAGGAGCGATTGGTGAAAACAAGTCAGGAGTATAAGCGCAGAGTAGATCAGCATCAGAGACAACTTTAGTTTGAAGTTGGTGATCTAGTTCTGGCACATTTGAGGAAGGAAAGGTTCCCAAGGGGAACATACAATAAGTTGAAAATGAAGAAAATCGGGCCATGCAAGGTCTAGAAGAAATTCGGAGAAAATGCTTATGAGATTGAGTTGCCGGATGGCATCGGGATATCTCTGATATTCAATATCACAGATTTATACCCATACAGGGCTGGAGAAGTAGAGACTGGAACAGAGGAACCAGTGATCCAGTGGATGAAACAATTTTCAGTTGTAGGGAAGTCGCAGATGGAATGCATACTGGACAAGAGAGTGGGCAAGAAGACCAGAAGAAAAGAATACCTTGAGTATATGGTCAAGTGGGAGAATCATCCAGTGGAAGATGCTAGCTGGGAGACAGAATCGAAGATTCAGAAGCATGGACATACCGTGCAGGAGCTCATGGAAAGGAGCCCATGAAAATTTTCAAGCTGAGGATTATGATGCAGGAGCATCACCAGCACATCAAGCGAGCCAGCGTGGAGTGGAAGGTAGCTGGACAAGCCAACACCAAATTTTGAAAATGCTTTGGGACTGTTGCGCAAATCTTAAATGAATCATTTAAGAAATGGCGCACTTGTACATTGTAATGGACCTTGAGCGGATAGCTCTCGTCCTTAGGTAGATAGTCGACATTTAATATAGTTAATGCAGTTAGATAGGAATTTAATTGTAGATTTGATAGCTTAGATTCCTAGAGGGAAAATGGATATAGACACCCTCATTGTATCATTGTAACATTAGCTAGAAGCATTGTACAAGAGAAGAAGAGCAAGCAAAGAACTATGTATGAAGAACACCCATGTACATGCATTTGAATTAATAGAAGAGCTTTGATTCAAATCCATGGTTTGTGTTGATTCTCTGTGTGCTAATATTGATATGCTCATGAATGTTTATTTTCTGTCATACATTTTCTTTTATATGTTGTGTATGTGATTTCATGTGTGAATTGAAGTCTGAGAGGAAGAGTGAATGAGTTTCAATTGTTTCTCTAATTGAGCCAGAGGATTCCTGCAAGGAGTGCAGTCGAATTTGTCTACAAGGAGTGCGTTGACAACAGGGTTCAATTAGAGCTAGGTTTTGTTCTCGTTTCCTCGAGGGTGCAGTTAGGCACAGTGCTGTGAAAAGAGTGCGCAGGCCAAGCTAAGTCTCAGAGTTACGATTCTGAGCAGAGTATCGGAAGACTGCTGCTGCAGGAGTGTGCAGAGTCGAGGTCCTTCAACACTTAAATGTTGTTGAAGATTTGCCGCAAGGAGTGCGTGCAAGGTTTCTTTCTAAGAAGACTGAAAAGCTGAAGAAAGTTCCAGAAGAGAAAAGGCCTTCAGAATTATTGAAAGGTTGCACAGGAGATTTCTTGCTAAGGAATCCCCAAAGGAGGAAGAAATCAGTGGTCAAAATTCGTAGGGGAGATTCACGAAAGACCGGTAGCCATCCGATCTAGTAAAAGTTGCGCCAAGGTTAAGCCTTAGTGCATAGAGGAGAAGTTCTGCGAAGGCATCGGGAGATTGGAGCCATCGGGATTTGGATAGGCAAGAGAATCGAGACCTTGGGGGTTTCGAAAACCTGAAGCTTATCCTAGCCATTGATCTCAGGGCAGGACATGTGTCAGAGGATCCAAAGGAGTCAAGGTTCAACTCATCGTGAATTCCGGGAGTAAAAAAAATTCGTTGCATCAGGAATCGTGATTTCGCGATACCCGATAGGACGACGAGGAAGTGGTGACGTGGAGGAGTAAGCTCTCACGTGCATCGGGGATCGGTATATCGGGATTCTCGGTGACGAGAAAAACATTGCAGAAGGAGTCGTGAAACTCTGAAACACGACGACCACATAATCATAGCATTACAGTGGAGGACAGGTGTTACCCGTATCGGGGTTCAGGACATGGAGAGTTCCGTGAACTAGTGCAATGGGAATCGTGATATCCCGATACGCGATTTCCCAATAGGCCAAGGATCAGAGAGGTGGACGGGTGTCACACCACACTGAATGATCGCACATCGGGTTTCGGGGATTCAAAGAGACCGAATTCGTGACCATAGGACTCGCGATTTCGCGAAGTCCGATTTCCCGATTTGAAAGGGGATTTTGTTTAAGAGAAATCTGTGGGTATTGAGAACTCCCAATAGGGGAGTTGAAGAGCATTTCAGTTCTTCGGGCCAAGGGAAGGAGAAGATCTTGTGGTGCTTCGAGGAGTGCGGTTGCGTCAACCATATAGTTCGAAAAGTTTCTTAGAGGTTTGCACTCTCTGACCACACTCCTAAGAGCCTAAAAAACATCCCTTAATATATTTAATAGACACATGGGTCTCCTTACAGGACTGGATAGTGATAACGCCTCCTCCCCACCTGACGTCTGATATGATTACTTCTTCTCATGCTTTGGAGCTCGCTCCTCATCCTCTATCACTGTTGATGACTCCTAAGATATCTTAGATTCCAATTTCTCATTGAAGTTAACATATGTGGTCACACATTTCTTCTTCTATGATGGTATGGAGATATTGTAATCCTTTGAGGTCTTGATGTACCCCACCATTGTACCCTTTTGTACTGAAGGCTCTAGCTTCATCCTCTTCTCCACAAGAACATGGATGTAGATTGGACAACCAAAGATCCTTAAATTTCCTTTCTATGGATTCACTCCTAAGAATTCCTCCTCTAGAGTCTTGTCTCTCGATCTCTTGTGAAGACTCATGTTCTGCACATTTACTATCATGTTACACACCTCTTACCAAAGAAAACATAGACAACTCCTAGTCATGTATCATAGCCCTGGTAGAAATGATGATGGACTGGTTCTTTCTCTCCACAACCCCATTTTTCTTATGGTTGTATGAGACTATCATCTCCCTCTCTATCCATGCCTCCTTCCAGAAAACCTTGAAGTCATTAGAGTTTTACTCTCCCTCATTATCTTACCTCAAGACCTTGATTGTCTTCCATGTTTAGTTCTCCACATGAGCTCCAAACTTTTGAAACATAATGAAGACCTCATCCTTGGTGTTCATAAAGAAGATCCAATTTTCTTTTCTGGAAAATTCACCAATCAATGTCACATCACATAGTATGAAAATCCCTACACTGATGCTACTAACATTGGACCATTCACATATGAATGTATAATATCCAAGATCCCCTTGGAACTACTCTTGCTTCTTGGAAAATTAGTCTTGGCATTATTTCCAAGTGCACACCATCTGCACACTCCCTGCTACTCAATATTGAACTATGGAATACCTAAAACAATCCCCCTTAGAATAAAAAACAACCTGTAGTGTAGGTGTCCCAACCTCCCGTGCCATATCTCACATAGGATATCACTATCATGTACCTAATCCTGAATAGGATTTCCCTACAACTTGTCGAATGTGCCCTCTCTCTAAGCCCAATGACCATTTCTATGTCTGTGATAGATTTCTATGAATGTATGAGTACTTTCACTCTCTGAAAAGTAATGGAAAAACCCATGTCCTCTATACATTATAAAGAGAGAAAATTCGTCTTCAATCCTGGTACTTAAATCACATCCTGGGCATCCAACGAACCTCCTGACTCAAATTGGAACATAACTATTCCCTCTCCCTTCACTGCATGCTTGACATCATCACCAAGCTCCGTATAAAACAATATTTCCCTCTCCATCAGAATGATAAATGGCTCCCATGCTTATGTCATATGAAAATATGCACCACTGTCTAAGGACCATGCACTCCTGGTAGTTGTGTTGGTAGAAAGGAAACAAACTAGTGAGAAATACTTCTCAAAATTCATTGGAAACACATCTAGTTACATCTCTATTGATGTTTCTATATGCATCTTTCCCTTTCCATTCTTCTACTCTGAAAACTGAGATGCATAATGTCTGTTTTTATGACATGAGAAGCACTTGATTTTAATCAAGTCCTTCTTCCTTGGTTTTGATGATCCTCCATCACAGTTACCCTATTTGTTGGAACTCTTTCCTTTGTAATTCATTTCCTTGTTGACAAGGGCCAAGTTCTCATGACTACTTCCCTTCTTTCTTATTTTAGACTCTTCCCGAGTCTCTTCCTATATGGAATCATCCCAAAGTCTCTGCCAATATGGGAAATGTTCCCAACCGCAAACTTCCTTGAAAAATGGTTCCCAAGTCTTCAGAAGACCATTCAATGCCACATTCATGAGTTCTATGTCCTTTTTTTTCTCCCCTATGGTTGCAAGTTGATCACATACCTATGTGTCACTCATGAAATAGCTAGAAACATTGCCATATATAGACATCTGAATTGATTTGAGTTTATTTCTTAAGGCCATCTTCCTATTCATGTTAGTTCTCTTGAATAAACCTACCAAGGAATCAAACATCTCTTTGGCAATATTCTTCTGAGATAAGTGAATAATTATATGATCCTTTACTGAATCCAAGATAACTCTCTTATATTTGACATCCTTCTTCTCGTGAGTTTCCAAATCTGTTGGATCTATCAGTGGAACAAATTCCTTGTACACTAACTCCCAAAGGTCGTATTTCTTCAACACCAAAGTCACTCTTTCTTTCCAATATAGGTAGTTGGATGCTCCATCAAATTTATCTTCAACTCTTTGACCTGTTGATGTCATCCTCTAGACTTAATAATCTACCTTGAAAAAAACATGTTGCTGAAACTTCCCATGTACTCACTTGTATGAACTTGTAAGCATTTGTCACCACTGCAACCCACATATGTACACAACTTCCCTTATCGACACCCATGTATGTACATGTTTGTTCTTACTTCAACCCACATGTATGAAACTATTTACAAAGAAACCCATGTATGTATGAATATGTTACTTATACAACTTGCATAAAACTCCGTAAAACTATGAAACCCTAGTTCTACCTTAGTACAACTGTTTCACTGAAATTTGTCCTTCAATTTCTGACTGTTGGTTATGGATATGCTAAGATTTCCTCACTGATCTGATAGATATTCTATCAATTGATATGGATCTAAGATATATCTTCCTCTTAGAGTGACCGCTCTGATACGATGTTGAAATCCTCATTTTGACACCTAGGTATCTTGTTATATAGTGATTTCCTTACTACAAATCGTGTTAGAAGCTCACAAAAAAAAAATACATTGTTGGAATACTCAACTCAAATAAAGATAGCGGAAGCAATATTGTAAACCAAATAATGCACACATAAACACCAATATTTTTGGGTAGATACCCTTGGAAAATCCCCCAAGGGAAAAGTAGTGTTTAAATTATTTTATTATGATAAAATTAGGGCTCCCATAACAAGGATAATGTTCCACTGAGAGAAATAAAACTTCAAACAAACTTGGCAATGTCTACTCTACTGAATGACCCAAATTTTACATTCTTTTCAAGGTGTATGTGCATTTCCTTAAGAAACCTTTCATATACACTTATGTCTCCATTGAAACCCGCATACACAACCGCAAGGACTATATGGAAAAATCCATATGACACAACCCTTTCATGTGGCTTCGCTATACTGAAACCCACTTGTAGCTACCTTTGTTCTCTCTTATCCTTGACCTGATATCTAGATGGAATTCCTTCTCCACCTATCCAATATCTCCTTGAATCACAGTCCTTCGTGATCCAATCCTCTGACAATAAGTCATTCTCTTCACTGATCAATGTGTCAAGTCTCAAGTGTCTTCCTCCTTCACCCTAGCCTTCTTTTTATAAGATTGAGTTATGACCTAACCCTAATCTCCAAAGTGATTGATGATTGAGATTACTTCTCACCTCACTTGATATCAATGGTTATTATTTAATTCACTAATGCTAATTAAATTATATCTTTAAATAAAACTCAACTCACTAATAACATAACTTTACTTTAATAATCCCTTTATTTAAAGTAAAGTCTCAAGTTAGAAGGATTTGGATGGCTTCCACACGTTGATACACTTAGACCTATGCAAAAATACTATTTTAATGCTACAAACATCAATAATTATGAAGGATTTGGAGTGAAGGTGCCAAAATAGGGAAAAATACACTATTATGGCCCATTTTGGGGGGATGTTTGAGATTTTTAGAGGAAAGGGGACCCTAGATAAAAAAAAATGGAAAATAACATTTAATCAACATCTTACCTACACAATAAGGCAAATTTTTTTACCTTAGTTAATATTTCCTAGTTCTTCTCAGCATGGGAGATAACTTGTTTGGATAAAACTTCAAAGTCTAGGAAAAGTCGAAAAAGGACAAAGTTCACAATTCCATGTAGCTTTTTAAAGTGACTAGAGCATCAAATAAATAATATGAAGGTTTTTCTGTGTTCACCATGATGAATACTATCTATGTTTGATATAAAATATTTTCTGGTTCTTGGCATATTTTCTTCTGCATGTGGAATAAGTTGGTCTCTGAGATTAATTGTACTAGTGAAAGAAGTACAAAAAGGGGTAAAATTGTTTATTTCAAAGAGCCATAAATTTCATCTCAGAGATCAGAATTGAGAAAGAGATTAGTCAACAAAAATTTCTTGGAGAGTAGAACTAGCCCATCTACACATAATTTGGATTTGAACAACAAAATTTCTCAGAAAATTAAAAGAAGATGATTGGTGGCCTTAAAAGGGAAACAATTATGCATAATTTTTCTATAATTTGATAGTCATTCTTATCTAACAATTATTTGTTGTATCCACATTTTGCAGAATTAAGGGTACAAGTAGTACACATTAAACTCATTATGAAGAATATAAACATGGAAGATGCAAAAAAAACCTACAACCATGCAGGAGAAGTGAAATATTTTCATATTAGTTTGGGAAATGAGGAGACAAAGTCCAATGAGAATAGAAGAGGGGTGGAGCCAATAGAGATGGTAAAGACCATGAAGTGCTCAAGGATGGAAATGAAAAGTTACAAATATGATAATGAGAGAATTATCAAAGCTTAGGAGGAGAAAAATCATATAAATATTCAATTGCTACAAAGTTTAAACCAGTTTAAAATACAAGTAAGAGTTGTACCAAGTTCAAATCACGAGGAAGAAATAATACCTCATGCAAGAAGGGATGAATATATAGGATCGAAACATTCAATGAGTGTTAGCAAGACTCACAAACCACATTACTCACCTGCTCATTCATCTGGGAAGTCACATTCATTTGAAGAATCACAAATTACCTCTGAAGTATCCCCTACCATGCATCAAAGGAGAAGGAATTAATTGGACAATTTGCAGGGAGAGACTAGGAGGCTCAAGCCACCAATTTTTTATGGAGAAAATAAGAAGGGAGAAGAGGTTGAAACATCATTGCTTAGAATTAGTAATCCTTTTCAACTAAATAATTATTCATCAAAATTTGAAGCTAGAAATGCCATCTATCATCCTCAAGGGAAAGCTTCTATATGGTGGGACTAACTAAAGAAGGTCAAGCACATCAATGAAAACAGGATCATTTGGAAGCATTTAAGAAGTATTTTCAACAACACTATCTTTTAGAACATTATTGTGATAAAATATGCAAGAATTATTTGAATTCAAGTTGGGAAATATGACCATGAATGAATATGACATTAGGGGAATTTTGAGGTAAAAAATGGGCCTAAAAAAATGTATTATCAAAATAAACATTAAAATAACCAATAGGATTCAATATGATTATGTCAAGCATAAGGGTAAATATTTTTGGAGGGAAAGGAGGAAAAATATTTTTTTAATCATATTTTTGAACTATCTCCTTACATGTTTACTTAAATTTCAAGTGTAGTCAATAGTTGGATGTAGAATTGAATAATGCATCCAATGAGTACCACATTGAATAATTTTGATAGACCCACAATGATATAAAATAATAATAAATGAAAATACACATGTTTTGAAAAAAAACATATTATTTTCATGTATTTCCATATTATCTCATCGCGAGTCTATAAAAAAATATGCAGAGTGGGTACTCATTGGATGAAGAATTTAATTTTTCATTCAATGATTGTCTACACTTGAAATTTGAGTAAACTTATGAGATAAGTCAAAAATCTGATTAAAAAAAGTAGTTTTGTTTCTTTCCCTTTGAAATTTCACAACTCTTATTATTATTATTTTTTTAAACTATTATTTTATTATTTTCCTTAGAAGGCCCATTATAGACCTCAAATTTTCCCTAATGGAGGAAGTTCTTCGAGCTGATGATATATGTAGGTTTTATTAGTTATGAGAAGGTGAAAATACATAGGTTATTGAGTGGACTACCATCATTCTATAGGGAGAAAATCTAATTTGATGAACCCAAGACTTTGAAAGAGACCATAAGGAATGATGTACTTGTATGAGTAAAGTGAAAGTAGAGAATAATTATAGAAGTTATGGAAGGAAAAGATGAAGAAAAAATTGGAACAAAGGATGAAAGGTTTCAAACCTCCTTCGTTCAGGAGAATTCCTAGTGTATATCAACAAATCCAACTAGCTCAGAGTGACTCAAATATGGAAGAATATTTAGGGGAAAGACCAAAGCCACTGATAAAATGTTTGGGATGTAAAGGAGAGAACTTGTATAGATATTTCCCTCATAAATAAGACAAAATGAGGATTGTTCACAACCTTCAGAAAGCCACTATAGTTGAAAATATGGGTAGAAATATTCCAATACTATATTCACTCTAGAAGATTGATAGGAAGAACATCAATCCCACATGATTGAGGTGGAATGTAAGATTACACATGTTTTTATTTTAATTGAGTAAGGCTAAAGGCATAATTATATTGATCCTAAATTAATGGACATATTTTATTTAAAGAAAATTAATCTTGAAATATCATTGTTGGTTCATCTAGCCACTAGAACCAAAATAAGGATCAATAAGATTGTCAAAAGTTGTCTAATAGATATGAATGGAGTACATACAGTTTCTAATCTAAATATCATTCAATTGGGATCTTATGATTGTTGATACTAAGAGGGGGGTGAATCAGTGTCAAGTACAATTTAAAACCTTTTTCAACTTATACTTAAACCATTCAACTATATCCAATGAGAAATGAACAATAGTATAAGA
>JZKD02S0501852.1:244289-258513 GCA_000966675.3 Picea glauca | reverse complement strand
GAACAAACCTAGGGACCCAAAGGGTAGATACATTAAAGCCAAACCAACCCTTTCGACCAAGTTTCCTCCTAACCGTTTTAGACGAACACTCCACCCATAAAATTCGCAGACCGATAGCGGAAAGTAGGGGTTAGCTCAACCCAAAGAGCTAAAGTAGTCTCTGAAGAGACCAAAACAGGGAGCATTATAGAGAATAAAATTGAAGCATCAATAGTAATGGGACAAGAAGCAAGACCACTCGAGCCTTCATTAGAACCAACCAACACAACTTTTGTTTTTTCACCACCATCAGGGGACCCTAACCTTGTAGACATCATTGAACTTTAACAGCTGAATAGTATATTTGGTAGTTTAGTCAATATAATTGTTTCCCAAGTCGAAACATAAACTTTGGCACCAATAGTTTCAACCGGCTCGAGTAAGGTCCCAAATATCCAAAAAGTAGAAATACCTTCCCATCAAAGGGATACCTTTCCTACAAAATAACCTTGGGATTCTTTTTTATCTTCAAGGATAAAACCATTTAGGTACTCTCTCTTTGGAAACCAAACCAACATGGATGATTAGGAGGATCACAACCATGTAAGACATGAGGAGGGAGAAGAAGTTGGAAACCAAACCGAAACCACCTGTTATTGCGCTGTAAATTCCCAGAGGTTGTCGCTATGTAGAATAAATTTACCAGAGGTAACTTATCCAACCACTTCGAAACTGGGATCTATCCCTTCCAGCTTCAGAGAGGGATCTCTCTGTAAGATTTAACTTTGTTTTTGGTTTTAGATATTAGGCTAGTTAAATAAATGAGACTATATTGTTTGTTTTATAAAAATGGCTGAAAATATCGCTTACGCATCCATTGGGCTACGGGGTCTGTTTTATAAAGTTTGAGATCGAGGAATAGATTTTATAAGGTGTTTTCACAAGGAAGGATAATGTAAATGTTAGATCCTTTAGAATAACATGATGGGTAGCAGAAAAGATGAGAAAATCAATTATAACAAATAAGTATTTAAGAATTTCTTTATCATAACGTCAGAAGATAAACATTTAGATCTTTAAAAGCTAGAAACAAAGTATACAAAGATAAACTCTGCAACTTCCACTTCTTTTAAATGATCAAAAATAGAAAAAATAAATGATTACGAAGATAGAAAAACCATTCAACAAAGAGGATAAAACATCACCAACAGTTAACACACAAGAATCCTGTGAAATGTCCTTTTTATTACTGGTAAATATCTTGAGAAAGATTACAGTGCTTACAACTTGTTTGGGCGTAAAGATCAACCCCGACTACTTTGAAAATTGAAGTATTTACAAGAAAAATTACAAATGATCCTGTCATTAATGATCAGGACATGTTAAAATCCAAAGCTAACTAACTAGATAACATAATACAAAATTGTAGGAACTGCTATTGATCTGTCGGATTCTTCATGTTGATTTTGGGGAAGGCCATTGGGGAGTCATTCGCTTGACCTTGACTTCTTCGCATGTTGAGTCGATTTGTACACCTCATCCTTTATTCAATCAATTCACGCAACTCTTCCCGTCTTTGTTGATTGGGAATGGTGATTTTTAATAGTCTACGGGAGATTTCATCCATCTCTGTATATTTGGAAAAAGTCGGCTTGATGATGAAAATGTACTTGATTTCATGTTGGATACTGATATCCAACTGTAGAGTCTCTAAAAATTCTTTACCTGTTATGCTACCCTGTATCCCTGAAAACTTGGAGTTTTCCTTTGCCACTATGGAAATATTTTTCTTGTAGTCAGACATAGTCATGAGTTTTTCATTTAAAACCAACAAACCAGAAAGGCCTTTCTTCTGCAAAGCCTCAATCTTGCTGAAGAATCTCTGAAATTCGATATCCATGTTCCGGGCTTTCTCCTCCAATTGCAGCATCAATCCTCTTTTGGTCAGAACCCTCTTGACCTCAAGGATAGTCTCTGTTCTATCCTCAATCTTTAGGTTTTCCAGCTCTTCTTTAGTTTTTGAATTAAGAAACCTAATGATTTCATTTTCTTCTGTGGGCATTTCTCCCAACTCTCCCTTGATCCTGTCAATGGCCTTCTTTCTCCTTAGCACCAATTCGTGTTGTTCAAACATGATTTTCACCATGGGCCAGATTTCATTCATGGATTTTGAAATATCCATCCAAATGTTCTCTTTGGCTTCTGCCAATGTGTTTCCCACAATTGTCTACTTCTGCACCTGTTGTATCTCCTGCTTCGGTTTTTCTAATGTGTGTCTTTCTGTATTGTAACTGTCTTGTAAGAAGGTTTTAGTTTCTGGAGATTCTCTATCTCTTGTTCCAATCTTTTGATTTTCGTTCCTTGTAGAGTCATCTTCTCCATTGATGTTGCTAAAGATTCAGATGTCCCTGGAAATGTCACTGGGGAAGCTGATGGAAGTTCTGCAGTGGTGGTGGCTGATGCTGTCACTATGCTAAATCCTGTGAGGGGAACTACACTTAAAGGGATGACCTCCATAGGCTTTGTCTATTCTTTTTCCTTTACTAGTTTTTCTAGCTCTACCTCCATCTCTTTGATCTGAGCATTCTGCTCTATGATCAATTTTAGCATCTCCTCTTTTTGACCCTTTGTCTTTGCCATCTCTTTGGTTTGTGAATCTTCAGTAGCTGACAGTTTTAATTGCTTCCTCAAAGAAGCCATGTCAATTTTCTTTTTCTTTAGTAGTTCTTCAACTATTTTCACGTTTGAGGGGTCATACCCAATTTTAAGTACCAGCTCTTCCAAAGACTTGATCATGTTATCTTTTGAAAATGATGACACCTTTTTCATCTTTAGTTGAGTCTAAACATTGTTCAGAGAAACCTGTAATTTTGCAGCAATTGTGGAAGCATTGGCCAATGTTGAGAAAACCATTTCTCCAATCTGTCTATGAAAATCCATCTAATTATCTAGATGTACCTTCTTGGCATCAAACTCCAGTGTTGACCTTTTGTAATCAATAATTTCCTTTGGATGAGGAACCTATGCCTGTAAGAATCCCATGTGCATTCTCCCTCTTTCCATATCAAAGGTAGAGAGAAACCTATGCTGTGTTATGGAGGTATGCTTCCAGAACTGAGCATAGGTGTTTCTTGTTAGCATCTCGTTTTTCTTATTGATTAAATCATATTTCTCAATGATACTTAGTTTTGCAGACTCTTGTGATGGTTGGGTGGTCAAAGTGGTATCAATATGCTTCTTTGAGGAAGAAGTAGATATCATCTGCTGGCTGCCTGAGAAAGATGGTGAAAACTCTCCCTGGACTACTGTGGTCGACTGGGTCTCTTCCTCTCTAGACTTGTCAGTTGTGTGACTGGTTTTGGGCCTTTTCTTGTACACCTGGAATTCCTCAGCTGAGACTTCAGTAATCGGAGGGGAAGTGTTCTTTATGGGCCTTTTCTCCTTTGGTACCTATGGAGTAATGGTATGTAAAATAATGGCTGGAGGAGCTTGTTGTTCAACATATTCCATAGTGTTCACCTCCCACTCTGTTTGATTCACATATTTCTCGATATCAGGTTTGGGAACATGAGCATATGGGGAAATTTTATTCCTCAGTCTAATTTTTTCAATGATCCCACATGGATAATAGTGCCATGGGAAACTGATACCAAACTTCATTTCCTTTATTATCTTGTTTGCCTCTTCCCCGGTAGCTCGACTGTTAGAGATAAAGGATCCTATCTTCCCTTTAATTCTCAACTGTTGTTTCTTCTTCAAAGCTACAAAATGTATGTCATCTGAATTAATCATTTTCTTGATGTATTCCAAGGAAAATATCCTTACATGTACATATCTTGGGAGTTTATAAGGAGCTAACTCACATCCATAAATTCTAATTTCTATGTGATTTTGATATAGATACCAATATCTTGTCTTGGTGAGGTCCAAGAGTTGTATAATTCTTTTTATATCCTCATTTATCCTCGGTTCTTGTCTACCACTGAGCATGATTACCACTGGGTGGTAAAACTGCTCAATGAATTGCTTAAAATTAAACTCTGGGGAGTTTTTCCTCAACAACGAAGTCCAAGAGGTGACAGGCTATGGTTTGTCGTCCTGGTCCATTTTCTACATGGGAAACAAGAACTTATATGCTTGAAAGAACATAAACATGTAAGCCAGTATTGAAGAATACCGAAACATGCCCTCTGTGGGAAATCTGAAAAGTTTCCAATGTATGTTCTCGACTAGAAAACTGTTGTAGTCGAACTAAGTGGTGGATTTATCTTCGGTAGAAAAAAATGGACAAGAAACCCAAGATTGGCTTGTCCACTGATTAGTCTAAGTAATATTCAAGTAGACAACACAAGGACTAAATGACTTGGTTTCCTTTCTCTAAAAATGTGGAAGAATGGTAAGGGGGGTTCTTTTTGGGGAATTGGGCATCTGTGGGAGGAAAAACTCAAAAATATGCGCTCTCTGGGGAAAAGAAATATTCAAGTACATTTTAGTTAGAACTTCAAGGGTGAAAAGAGAGGGTGATTCGGCTCTGGGGATTTGCAACATCTGGTCAATGGTCTCGGGTGTTCGGGTGTGATAGTGAAAAGGGTCTCTCTAGAATATGAAACAATGGCTCTCTGATCGGGGATATAATGCACCTGGCACTTGAGGGCGAATTTGGGAAATGGTGAATTTGGGGAAAGAGATACAATGGGAGATTGGACTCCCAGAGTCCAATCTCATCACTTTGATCCAAGAAGGTGTCCCTTAACCATGAACGCAATTCATAAAAATCGAATTCGCACCTGGTCTCTGAGATCAGGTAGTCTTTGTCAGCTAGCAGGATCCAGTCGAGATCGATAGGAGGCGGGAGGAATGGATTTTCCTCAACCTTTGATTTCTTAGAATTTGGCGCCATAAACTCAACTGGTACCTACAACTGAAAAAAAAAATTTAGCGGGCGATTGACTTTATCTCGATTACTGGCTGACAATGGCGAGTGAAAAGAGTTTATGGTATGTGGAGAAAATGTGAATAGTGCGATAATGGTGGAAACACGATTAAATTTGGGAAAACGGGTATTCGTTGGGCGCAGGGAACAGGTCAGCAAGCTAATGGATATGTCAGCCTATATTAATTGGCCAATGGATAACTGGGTATGAGGTGGAAAACAAAGGATGGGTGATGGGTGTACTAGGATGATGTGGAAGGTGGTGATTGGAGGGCAGGTGAAAAAGGGATATGACTTATGATGGGTAAGTGGGAAGAATATGTCGATGAAGTGATGGGACAAGGCTTATAAGGGGAGGTAGTGGAATGTGACATCACGAGACGACAAGGTAGTGGAGTGTGATGTCATGAGGCAGCGGGGGTATAGGAAAGCTAGTATGGAGGTACGTCGAAGGGGGGGAGGGTAGGCAGTAAATGGTTTAGAGAGAGGGGGGTCCAACATAATGGAGTTTTGCTACGTTAAGATGGGGCCCGCCAGGAAAAACTGTCATATCGGAACAACCCCCCCACCATTAAAGGTAGAATGGTCGGGGGGTCTAGAATTTCGTGTCGGCCATAGATTTGAGCGCTGCATGCTCAACCATTGATCTCAGTGCACCCTTTAATCATGGAGTGTGCAACATATTTCTTTGCAAAGACTTAGGATAACACGTATTTTGTGGGTTTTATCCCCATTTCCTCTTATTTTGGTCACCAAGGGGTTAGAAAACATCATTTAAACATCAAAACCAAGAATCTTGACCATCATTAGGATTGTTTTATTGAAATAAAACCAATTAACCTATGTTCTATCCTACCAACCTAACACAATTAGCCCAGATTAAACTGTTGGGCTAAGAATTTACTCTACCCTAGGGCTATTTGATCAAGTTTAGACAGTTTGATCAAATTTATTCACTAGCTAACCTATCTACTTGGCTAAGTTTAAATAGTTTAGCCAAGCCTTATTCACTAATCCTATCAACATAAATTCAAAAAGATTAGACCATGATTAATCTGTATGGATCAAGTCATTATTATTGCATGGGGCCTTGTCCTTTTTCTTTTATGCCCTCTTTTTTTTTTTTTTTAAATCTTTTTTCTTTTCTTTTATTTTTAAATCTTTTTCTTTTCTTTTCATATTTGTTCTTTTCTTTTGATCTTTTTTCTTTTCTTTTGAAAATAATTTGCAGAATGAAATATTATTTACAACCAAATTACACCAAGAGTGAAAATTTTCCAGTCACTAGTTGATCCTATGAATAATAGGGTTATAACACCACCTTCGGGTTTCCAATTTTGGATACAACACAAAATGTCAATATGAAGAACATTCCACTCTCGACACTGCGCACCTTTTATGGTAAAAACAATTAATACTTGGATACCTTCCTATTTGAGTTTGACATCTTGTGTAGGAGCTACAATTACTTTCAATATGCCCAGAAAATAAAAAAAAAATCCTGCCACCCTCAAGGATTCCGCATTAATATGGTTCATGGGGTTGGGAGAGTCCAGTATTAGGTCTTGGGAAGGCATGAAAGATATACTTTTTAAAAAATACTAAGAATAATACAAGTCCAAGGATTCTCGTAATGATATTTTCAAAATCCAACAGTTAGAGGATGAGAATCTCGAGGATTATATGGAACGGTTTGCTTATATCTCACATAAATCGAAGTACCATGAACTTCTAGATGATGCAGTCAGGGCTCTTTTCCTTAAATTTATTTCGGAAGAATACCTAAAGACACTTAACATGATGGAATTAGGTGACATATCCTATAAACCATTTTCTAAAATCTATGAAATGTGTACGAATTACTCAAGGAGTAGAGTCAAAATGGGGAAAAATGTCTGAGATCGTTATAGTAGAAACCTAAAAGTAATTAGTTCAAGTGGTATCACAAGGGTAGAGATAGGGAACCTCTTGGAGAAATTCAAAAAAAATATCTTAAGTACAATACGTTGCCAGTTGGACACCTTAAATATTAAAAAGAAATAGGAGGAGGAGAATGCAACAATGTTTATATTTTTCCCAAGATGCAGCAGTAACCATTCCTCAAGGGAATTCCCATTAGATAATATTTTACTTTGTGGCTTCTGCATTGAATACCACCCAACTAAAAATTTCCCATCACTACCCATTTTGTTAGCCATCTACAAAAGTGGGGATCCTAGGGAATCCTCTTATGCACCTAGGAGGCCATGGCAGCCTAGGAGTCAACCTACATACCCAGATATACAACCTCAAGTTCCACCTTATTATCAACAACCACAACAATGGAACTCGCCGAATTGGAAAAAATGGTCTACAAAGTATCACCATCCTTGGCTACAAGGATGGAGAGGAGGGAAAACCCAAGGAAAACTGCAAGCTCCACCTATCCCTATGCCCACTCATCCTTTCCCCCATTTTCCATCGAACATCCCACATCTTTTTCCAAGTTTTGTTCCCCCACCTTTACCTCCTATTCCACAAAAACCACAACAATACCAAAATGCAAGCTCCTGAAGAATGACATTATTATCGGCACAACCAGTGCCCAACCCCAATAACAAACCAACTCAACCTCTTCACAATGTTGAGATGCAAGCCTTTCTAACGTATGTTATTTCTCATGTTCCATTGCATGAGATTCAACTAAGGTCGAGAAAAGTTCTCGATAGGAAGAGCCCTTCAGTAGTCATCTAGGAAGAAGAAGAAGATGAAACTCCCAAACAACCTATAGATGACACTAAGTGGGAAGATGTTATCATTCCTAAAGACCAGGAACCCAAGATTCCCCAAAATGAATCTTCACAAATTACAAAAGCCCCTCCTTGTCCAGAAAGTCTAGTGATTGAGAAACCTACCACTTGACCAGAATTTGGCATTTTGAATGAATTGAAGAACATTTGTGTCAAAATTCCCTTGCTACAAGCCATAAAGGACATTCCAATTTACAGTAAGGTGGTCAAAGAATTGTTTATTAAGAATATAGGAAGGAAGCAGACAGATCCTCCAACAATACATTTGATAAGAGAACTCTTTGAGTACATATCAAAGAATCCTAGGGTCAAAAAATATGGGAACCAAGGGAACCCCGTAGTAACAATAACCATTAATAAGGTTCCCATCAAAAAAACTCTCATGGACCTCAGGGAAGCCATCAATGTTATGACTGTTAATACCTTGGAGGAATTACAGTTAAAACCTCTTCTTAGTCCTACCCCAACTATTTTTGAATTAGAAGATAAGACAAAGGTTATACCTGAAGGAATATTGGATGATATCATAGTTACATTAGCCTCATGGGAGTACCCATTATACTTTATTTTCATTCATTCAAAGGATCCTACCAAAGGGAATCGTGTTATTTTGGGAAGACCTTGGTTGGCCACAACCAATGCATTTATTGGTTGTAGAGAAAGTGAAATGACCATCTCAAAAGGACTTTCTATATAGAATCTCACCATATAACCACCAGCTCAACCTATCATGGAAAATATATGGTGGCTTAAATGTCCATACGAGAATGAGGACTAGGAAGAACCCGTGTTTCCAAGTGAGCATTCCTGGGCACTTCAGGAGAAAACAATGAAAAATGTGCTAAACCAGTTTATTTATGCTATCACGTGTGTTGATTTTCCACAGTATTTTCCCTAATTTGAGTACATGTTTGGGGAAGAATTTCAGGAACAGTTGGACCCATTGAATTTTTCTTCGACATGTTTTATTTTTGAGATAGATGATTCTGCCACATATTATACCATGCCCTATGATATTAATCTAGGGAAATTTCTACATATAAATTCTGGACTAGATTCAGACCAACAAAAGCAGTTAGTAAATGTCCTTAAAGAAAAATCAGAGGAATTCATATGGGAATACATTGACATGAAGGGTATACACCCTGACACATGCATTCATCACATATATACCAAGGCATAAGTAACACCTGTTAGGAAACCCTAGAGAAGGATGAACCTGACACTCAAGGATATAGTAAAAGAGGAGATACAAAAGTTATTGAATGTCATATTTATTTATCCCATATTTGACAGTAAATGGTTATCCTCGCTTGTAGTGGTTCCAAAGAAAGTAACTAGGAAATGGAGAATTTGTGTCGATTTCCGGGAGCTTAATAAGGCCACTCTAAAGGATTATTTTCATCTTCCTTTCATTGACAAACTCTTGGATACCCTGTCAGGAAAGAAATAATTCTCCTTCCTAGATGAATATAGAGGGTACAACCAAATTATCATAGCACTCGAGGATCAGGACAAGACTACCTTCACTTATCCTTGGAGCACCTATGGCTATAGGGTCTTACCATTTGGTTTGTGTAATGATCTTGCCACATTTCAACTATCAATACTAGGGATATTTGATGATCTTATTCATGATTGTGTGGAGGTATACATGGACAAATTTACAGTATATGGAAATAATTACCAAGAAGCCCTAGATAATCTAGAAAACGTCCTTGTCATATGTCAAGAAATGAACCTATCCTTAAGTCATGAAAAATCTAAAATGTTGTTGACAAAAGGAATGGTCTTAGGAAATCACGTTTCATCTGAAGGGATTAAATTCGATCCTGCTAAGATTGAGGTAATTGTAAAAATTTCACCCCCCAAGGCTCAAAAAGAGGTAAGAATATTTCTTGGACATGTTGGATACTACCGATGATTTATTGAAAATTTAACAAAGATTGTTGAACCCATGTTTGGATTGTCAATAAAGGATGTTGATTTTCTTTGGATTGACGAGTGTCAAACCACCTTTGAAACTCTGAAAGCTAAGTTATCTGTGGCACCAGTTCTTAGGGGGACCAAGTGGGCCCTTCCATTTCACATATCCACTGATGCATATGATACTGCAATAGGAGGAGTATTAGGGAAAAAAGAAGACCATCAGTCCTATGCCATTTATTTTGTGAGTAAGAAATTGTCCCCTACTGTGTTAAACTATACAGTTACTGAAAAGGAATTCTTGGCAGTGGTCCATGCCATCAATAAATTTCTCCATTAGATCACAAGATATGAAGTATTTTTACATACAAATCACTCTATCATTAGATTTATTATGAATAAACCCATTACCGATGGTCAAGTGACTAGGTGGCTCCTGTTATTACAAGATTTCAATATCACCATCCTTGACTGACCTGGAAAGGAGAATTTGATACCTAATTTTCTTTCACACATAAAAAATGAGGGTGATGATATTCCCTTTGATGATAGTTTCCCATATGCACACATTTTTTCCCTCTCTATAAATAACCCATGGTTTGCAGACATTGAAAATTATTTGGCTACTAGGAAGTTACCATCCCATTTGTCACCTCATGAAAAGCGTATAATTATCACACAAAGTTCTAACTACTCTTGGGTTGGCCATGAAATTTTTTTTACTGGTCCAGACTTGATTATTCGTAGATTTGTCTAAGAATTTAAGATACCATAAATCCTACGAAGTTGTCATGATGGACCATGTGGTGGTCATTTTTATGACAAAAGTACAACATATAAGGTGTTACATTCAGGTTACTATTGGCCTAACATTTTTAAGGATGCTGCCAAATATGTGAGGAGTTACGATAGCTGTCAAAGCATAGGAAGACCCACGTCAGCTGAAGAAATTCCCTTGTGTGTCCAAGTTATGATAGAACCTTTCAATAAATGGGCCCTTGAATTTGTATGACCAATTTCACCCATGTCTAGTAATAAGATTTATATTTTGGTTTGTACAGATTATGTCACCAAGTAGGTAGAAGAAAAATCCCTATTTAGAGCTACCAAAAAATATGTTGTTGAATTCATTTATGAATACATATTTACCCGCTTTGGTGTTCCTCGTGAAATTGTTACAGACCAAGGCACCCAATTCACTTCCAAGTTGATGAGATAATTAACGAAGAAATATGGGATCAAGCATTGCAAGTATTCTCCATATCACCCACAAGCTAATGGCTAGGTACAGTCCATAAACAAATTTCTGGAGGCTATCTTAACCAAGATTGTTCAATTACACCATCGAGATTGGGATGATAGGCTTCTAGAGGCTTTGTGGGCATATCAAAACACCTAGAGAAACACCACTGGGCATACCCCTTACGAGATAGTGTATGGAAAAAAAAGTACTTATACAAATAGAATTCCAAGTAAGGACTTTCTATATTGCCGCACAATTGGGATTAAACTTATATGAGGCACATAAACAACGAGTTCTATAATTAAATGAGTTCTATGAGATTAACCAAGATGCTATCCAACAAACAATCTTAGTTCAAAACCAGAGGAACAAACGACATGACAAATTTATTAAGAAGAAACACTTCCAACCTGGTGATTGGGCTTTGTTGTTTGACTCCTGATTTAAAAATTTCAAAGGAAAACTTACCACTCGGTGGTTGGGTCCTTATGAGGTAGTCACCATGTATGATAATGGGGTTGTTAAAATCAAAACAATTGATGATGGACAATTCTCTTTCATAGTCAATGGACACCAACTTAAACTTTATTACAGACCCATTTCCAAAGAATATTTTCTACAGGTCATGTCAACTGACAAGGCAATGGCCTTAGTAGATGGGGAAATTTCCCCCTGTTCTTGAAACTTTTTTTGAATTTTGACTATACATATGTAAATAATTTGAAGTATGTTGATAGACAATTCTAGATATTTCTGCACGTATTTATTTCACCAAGAGTAGACAATTTCAAGGAGACAAAAAGGGAAGTATTTTCCTTCAAAAATATTTCTATATTTGAACCTTGTTGTCTGCTAAGCATCAATTGAATAATGACTTGCTGTAATTAGCCATATTTTTGCAAATATTTCTATCTTCTTTCTCTCAAGGCATATTTAATGGCAGTTTCTCTTAACCTCCACCACTAGAGGATATAAGGAAGTGATACCTTGACTATCATACTTAGATGTTACTCATACAATTTCCCCAAGAACCCTGATTAAGTGCGTAAAGTATCTTTGTTAAAGAGTATAAAGGAGGTCTGATTAGTGGTTAGCCATGGAAACATCACAATAACTTAAAAAAAGAAGAAAGTGAGTTGAACCTGAAGATACCTTTTTGTTCTTTCCCAATGGTACCATCCACTACACACTAAAAATGCTTTATTATACCATATCTTTAGACAGGCTACGTCCTCTTAAGGACCCCTTACATTAGAAAAATCCTAAGGAATACATAAAGGAGAGTCATCCTCTAACATAAATACCATCCCAATCTTAAAAAAGAGAAAAAAAATTCAGATTTGTCTCCCCATCTTCTTGAAAAAAGAAATATTTATATAAAAATCTTAAAAGATGGTGGACCCATCTTTGAGGGTGTAAGTGGCTAACCCGACGGGATGCTGAACAGGTCTTCTGGTAGCAGGTACCGACATGTGGTATGACTAGGTAAACCTGCTAGAGTACTGAACATGCTTGCTGGTAGCGAGGCATTCTACCTAGCGAGGGTGATAATCTGATATAACAAAAAAAAATCCTAAATATTAAACTTGTCCTGATGTACGACATTACTTGTAGACAAAACTGAAAATAAATATGCATAGATAATCCAAGGTCAATGAACTCCATAAATATTCCATTGGGAACTAACTTTAACACTATCCTAAGACTCTCTCACCTACCTCTTCTTAACCATATGTAGGATGTTCTATCCTATAGGTGGGGCCATATTCTATCCATCTCGAGAGAATGATGTGTGAAATTTATCTCTACACTTGGAAAACTATAAATCTTAGGCTATTGGGAGAATTGTCTGGTTCCCTATATTTTTTATTGTGAGGTGTCACAATACTTAGAAGTGGGGGAGGGTTTTCATGAACTGAAAAATGATAAACATTGCCTATCTATATTATAATCCATGAGAAGAATAAGCATAATCTTTGTAAAAAATTTATTATATTGCTTTCAAGATATTCTGGGCTATTATATCAACAGTTTTTTATTTTATTGAAATGCTAAATTATATACCACTGACATCACTGTGTGTTATAATCCTGTTGTACATTTCTTTGAAAGAGCACTTAACTGGTTCTTTGTGTCAATTACAATTTGCTAAAATATTCACTACATATTTGTTTTACACGCCTATGGACAAATGAACAAATTGTCTTATAGTGTACAAGAACGATGACAAGGAAATTAAAAGTGGATCATTCTATTTAGACTTATCTTGTCTATGCTCTTGTTCACCATGACTATCAGAATTTTCCCAAGATGAGTGCTATGGTTAAATGTCCATTACAATGAGAACAATTTCCATTTTCACATGAGTACCATATGAAGTACCTGTTGGAAGATTGGTTGTTGTCATTGATGTCAACCCTAGTCATGGGTTTTGGACCGCAAGATTGATGAAGGTATTTGGACATAAAGGAAAATGCACATGTAGATACAAGACCCATGGATGGATAATATACATCATGTCATTTTTGGTGGTATGTGGCACGTCATGTGGATCCTCATGGTTGAGGAGAAATGAATTTTTGAAGATGACAAAATGAATTGAAGAAGAAAATAATTACAAAATAAGAAATTGTCAGGTCATCCCTAATGTTAAAAGGAAGTTACATAAATGGTATAAATAAATATCATTATACATTCATTTGACATACAAGTCAAATTTTAGAGGAAATAAGAAGTAAAGAAGGCCGGATTTCAAGGGAGGATGAAGTCTTTTGGTGATGTGTTCTAAGGTATGTTATTTTCAGGTCATCTTACCATTTTTGCTATAAATTTTTTTCTAGAATGATTCAGATGGTGAAATTTCTATGGTATTGAGAAGACATATCAAGGTACCTGTGGTAAAAATTTCATCTCTTGATTCATTATAATTATAGAGATACACTCTGTGGAAGATAGGGTTTGTGACTAGTCCTGAAGCTAGTCAATAAAAAGGTGTTCTGGGTAAAACAGTCATAACGTCTTCATCGAGAATCCAAATGACATCAGACAAATTTCATTGGAAAGCGTACAGATGGTAGTTTCTTTTGTGCAAGTTTCAGAATCAGATGTTAAATATTGAGCACGAGGCATTCTGTATAAGTTCGGTCTCCTTAATAAACCAGAGTTGAATAATAACTATCATTCTCTCTATAACTTCTTTTTGGGAAGGATTCAAGGAGTGAAACTTAGAGAAGTTTCAGAGAATACATTGAGTAATATTATCTATAGGATAAGAGTACTCCAAGAATTGAAGAATTGCATAAATTGAAGAAGTCTCAGGAAGCATTATCAGGTTCTATGTGATGATTGGTTGAT
>JZKD02S0501852.1:225729-243765 GCA_000966675.3 Picea glauca | reverse complement strand
TGTCTCATTGAGGAAGAGCTTAAGAAACTCTCAAGTGCCAAAATACTTAACACATATTGGATGCATGGGTGAAACTTCATACAAATAAGATGCAAATACCAACAAGAAGGTTGAATAAAGAGCTACACACACAATTGATGAGAAGTGGACCAGGATACTAGAAAGAAGGAATGATTACAAAAGAGATGAATATCCAAGAAGACCTCCTACCTTCAGGAATCAAAGAAGATTCAATTAGTATGAAGGAAACTACCCATATGGACTACATCACAAAGAAGCCCACTTACTCCAAGGTATCAAAATTTCTTTCTTGTTCATTGTTATACTTGCAAAAATTTTGGACATAAGGCAATTAATTGAAGAATCAATGAAAGGAACACATACGCAAGAAACATGAATGGTGTAAATAGAAGATATGGAAATAATCGTGGATTTGTCAACAGAAGTTATAATTCATTTTCCCCATTGATGGACAAAAATATTGCATGCTACAAATGTAATTATCTTGGTCACAAAGCATGAGATTGCATATATATGAATGAAGATGTCCCTATGCCAACCACAGTATGGAGAAGGAAAGAGATTCCAAACAATGAATATTGTCGAATAACATTGATCATTGAAGAATGTAAAGAAAAATATGAATGGTACATAGACAGTGTATGTTCTTCACACATGGTCGGGGATCAGGACAAATTCATTAGTCGGAAGAGAAAGGGTGGTAATGTTGCATTTGGAGATGACTCATCTGCCAAAATACTTGGAGAAGGTGTAGTAGAACTTGGAAGAAAAAATGTAAAAGCAAAGAATATCCTATTGGTTGAAGACTTGAGAATAATCTACTCAGTGTTAGTAAAATGTGTGATCAAGGATACACTCTTATGTTTGACTCCTGAAAATGTAAAATCAGAGAAAATAACTTAGGAAAATTGGTTGCAACTGCAACAAGAAGACCGAACAACATATACAAACATATACATCCTAGACATGAAGAAGAGAGAGAATCCAGAAGCCACAGAAAATGATTCCAAGGAAGAAAAAGTCCCAAAGACCAAAAATAATAATGAAGTATTATTGAGTGCCATATGTTCAGGGGGAGCAGCCCCAAAGAAGAGAGTTACCTTTTACCATTAAAATTAGGGGGAGAATCCCTACCCTTTTCCATTGATGTCAAAGGCAGAGAGAAATTGGGATCATGATGATAGGGGGAGCATGAGTGTTTCCATCAATGACAAAGGGGAAGATTGTTGGAAGATTGGTTGTTGTCATTGATGTCAACCCTAGTCATGGGTTTTGGACCGCACGATTGATGAAGGTAGTTGGAAATGAAGGAAAATGCACATGTATATAAAAGAACCATGGATGGATAGTATACATCATGTTCTTTCCGGTGGTATGTGGCATGTCATGTGGATCGTCATGGTTGAGGAGAAATGAATTTTTGAAGATGACAAAGTGAATTGAAGAAGAAAAGAATTACAAAATAAGAAATTGTCAGGTCGACCCTAATGTTAAAAGGAAGTGACATAATGGTATAAATAAATATCATTATACATTCATTTGACATAAAAGTACAATTTCAGAGGAAATCAGAAGTAAATAAGGCCGAATTTCAAGGGAGGATGAAGTCTTTTGGTGATGTGTTCTAAGGTATGTTATTTTCAGGTCATCTTACCATTTTTGCTATAGATGTTTTTCTAGAATGCTTCAGATGGTGAAATTTCTATGGTATTGAGAAGACATATAAAAGTACCTATGGTAAAAATTTCAGCTCTTGATTCTCTATAATTATGGAGATACACTCTGTGGAAGATAGGGTTTGTGACTAGTCCTGAAGCTAGTCAATAAACAGGTGTTCCGGGTAAAAAAGTCATAACTTATTCATAGAGAATACAAATTATGTGGGATGAATTGTATTGGGAAGAGTACATAGGATAGTTTCTTGTGTGCTATTTTCAGAATCTGATGTTAAATATTGAGCGCGGGGCATTCTGTACACGTTCGGTCTCCTAAATAAACTAGAATTGAACAAGGTCTATCATTCTCTCTATAAATTATTTTTGGGGAGGATTCAAGGAGTGAAACTTGGAGGAGTTTCAGAGAATACATTGAGTAATATTATCTATAGGATCAGAGTACTCCAAGAATTCAATAATTTCAAAAATTGAAGAAGTATCAGGAAGCATTATCAGGTTCTATGTGATGATTGGTTGATGGTGATGATTTAATGTAAAGTTTTATTATCTCTCATATATTCTTGGGTGGAAGGAAGGGGAAAGGATGGAGAGTTCAACTCTCTCTTGATATTGGAGGATTGTATCTTACTCTTGGAGGTTTATCCCTCCCTTTACATTTGGAATTTGTAGATCCCTTTGAAAGTCATTACTTCCCTTGAACAATAACTATTGATTATTTATCATATATTGTGCATGGTGTATTGGTGTAACTCTTATACTATTGTTCATTTCTCATTGGATATAAGTTGAAAAAGGTTTTAAATTGTACTTGATACTGATTCACCCTCCTCTCAGTATCAACAGTACCATATGGAGTGCCATTTGGAAGAACAGATGGGGTGCCATATGGATGACTAGATGAAACTCCATGTGAAGGATTAGCTGAGGTGTGCACATACTGTAAGTGACCATGATTGTAGGTAAAAGAAATGGATTGTTCAAATTGATATAACTGTTCATTGGTAAGTTGAGATGAATTAAATGGCATATCGTTGAAATTTGCATTGATAATTAAATTAAACAAATTTTAATGCATTTTTATGATCAAATGTCCAAGTCAAAGACTTGGAAATTGATCTAATTATCACATGATTGCAATTGCCTCCAAAGTAAACCCTTCAGAATTCAAATGCAGCACAATCATACTCACACATGGCAATCATGTGTGATGAATTCACCAACCAATTCAACCATTTCCCACCTTGATTGCATTAAAAATCGGGGGTTTGGCTCCAATTTCCATTTCACTCATCCCCACTTGTTGTTTTGTGCTCACCCTCTGCCTAATTTCATCCCTTTTCTCATCCTCCCCATTGTAACCAAGCCTAAACACTATGATTATTCCTCCTATGCCGAGATTTTGGCCATTCCTGAATTCACAGAGTGTATGAAGATTTTCCTTCGCATAGGGTGGGGACCATTCTTGGCATGTCTGTAGGGCCATTATGATGGCATATCACTGCAATTCACTGTTGGGTTCGATGGGAGGATAGCGTACGCACAGTCTCTGTCCTTTTTGGTCTCTGAGGAGTCAATTTCCTCAGCCACAAAATTTCCATGGGTTGGAGATCGCTGGTTCAAACACCATCAATTTCCATGGCCAAGGTACAACAAAGTTTTCAAGCCTGATTTTCAGAATGTTTCCGGAGCTAAAGGGTACTCCAAAGAATGGATTAAAGATGAGTTTATTAATCCTATGATTTTCATTACCAGGATTATCACTTGTGAAGGTAGATACTATGTCTTCAAATCTTGCCATTTTTGTTTGTTAGTTCATTTCCAATTTAATAAGCCCTTGAATTTTCCTTTCTACTTATTGAAAAGTCTTGAGAAAATATCTTCCAAAGTACGAAAAAATGCGGCCAATCCTCATAACAGTCTATTCCACCACGACCTCATCAAATTTCTTATCATAAACGAGTTGACAAAACAGGGCAAGACATGGGAATAATTCCTTTATCAATTCTCAAACCCCCATATCACAGTCAAGACCAGTAAGAAATCGATTGATTTAGGGACTATTACTCCATCTAAGCCTCATTCTCCAAAGACTCCAAACCCTCCAACTCAAATTATCTCTCTCTGAAAAAAAAGACTAATAAAATTGTTGATTCCCCTGCATCCTCATCAGGAAAGAAAGCTAAAAATCCTACTGACAATTCTCCATTTCCCTCAACACCTTTTGATCCTCAACCTAAGAAATTACAAGATGCATTTAAGAAAGATTTTCCTTTAGTCCCTACGAATACAAGAGGACACAATCGGTTCAAAGGGGAATCTTCCTGATGAAGTACCCAAAGTGCAAGTGGAAATCCTAATGTAAAACCCCCAAGCACTTCATATCCTATCCAAGTGTCTTATGATTATAAAATCCCCCATAAAAGACTCAGGGAAGTTTCTGCAAAAGAGTTTGAGCTTGATAGAGAAGAAAAATATGAACCTATTTCCTCTCACAAGCACTCTATTACATGTACCTCCTAGATGCCTACATCAAGTTCCAAAGTTGATATACGTTCTAAATCCATCAAGGGATCCAAGCCCTCTTCTGAAACATCTGATCATACCCCAATTATTGAAGAATTACAACAAGAAAATGCTAGTTGCTTCAACAGTTGGAAGAGAGAAAGACTATAGATAGGCATCTCCATCATGATAATGCGGTATTGCAAGAAAAAGTGAATTATTTCCAACGATTGGTTGATCAAATGACCACTTCCAATCATAGCCTCCAGACACAATTGAACCATCATAAAATGCCCAAGACAAAGTATCTAGGACAAGAGGGAGAAGCTTCTAAAGCTAATCCACCCCCTCCTTCGCAAGTCTAGTTATGTCGAGTGATCCATTTTTGTTTGTAGTGGGACCTGCAAATTCTTAGGCATGGGGGTAATGTTGGGTTCGTACTTTGACTGTTTTATTGCGATGATAAAATCATTTTTTCACTGATATTATATATTCTATTGGCCATTTTGAAGGAGTTTCAAAGGTTTTTATATCAATTCATCATGGATTCATATCAGGTGTCTCTAATTGATGTTTTTACAATGATTTTGAGCTCAATTCAATTTAGTTCGATGTTTACAAAGACATAATGCATGGTTTGTGTGAAACAAGGAAAAATCGTAGTTAGATCCTCCATATGGTACCTCGTTCGACACTTCATCGAACACTCCATCTGATACATGATCCGACACTCCATATGACACATGATCCAACACTCAGAGTGCATTGGAGCTGGCGGTTGGTGTATTGGCGGTCTGTAATAGATGAATCGACAATCTGGGTTTTGTGCCCCCTCATGGTCTTCAACTACAGAACTCGATACACCTCAGATTGGGTGGTTATGACGATCACAGAGTGGCTCACAGATTTTCTAGAAGCTCATGTTGTTAGAAGCTCATTTAATGATTTTGCCATTTTTAGAGGAGATCGACCCTTCCAGTGGTAGACCTCTCAAGATGTAACTTACCTATAAATACCACTATTAGTGGAAAGTCCACAATTTTTTTTTTAAGAAGAATTTCATTGTGTAATTCAGACATTTCTCTACAAATTATGTTCCAGACTTCGTTTTTAATTAATTACAAAATCACATTGAGTTAAGCTTGTGTTTTGTTATTGGAGAGTAGCCACGACCTGCTGGGGGGCCCACCAGTGGTCTGGGTGACTGTATAGACATATATATCGTGTGTTTTATTTGCTTAGTTAGAATTTCTACTTGTTTATTTGTTGTATGCATTTTTCAGTTTCAGGTACTATACATGTTAATTATAATTTGATTATCTAATTTGTCTTTCTTTAAATTGCAGATTGCTTATAGGACCTGGTTATTTACCATGTTGTGTTTCTTATTTCTTAGAAATGAATCGTCCTACATGATACTAACTTAGACAATATATTGAAGTATTAATTTGGTTTTGGAAATTAAAACAGAGTATTACTTAGACAAAGGATTAGTGTAAACATAGTTTTCATTTAGGATCGTTTGCAATCTTTGATGGATTAATAGTTGCAAGTTTTATTAGCTATAATCAAGCTAAATTTAATTACCAGTTCAGTTAAGTCTTCATAGATATATTTCGTTCATTAATATTTCTTTAGTATGTTAGGATAGAAATATATTTTGGGGTTATGTTTTCTAAAAAGCATTCTAGTTTTGAAATCTGAGTTTTAATGATCGGATCAGTTTAGTTTATATTATAAAATCTCATTTATGGAATTGAATTGTACTTTTAATTAGAAGAGTGGATTTGAATTAATATTTTTAATCACGAGTTCATGAGTTTTTAAATTTTTTTGAATTAGTATAAGATTTCTTTTAATCGTTGATGATTGGTGCATGAAGTTTAGAGATCACATGGATTTCCAAGATACTTAGTGTTGCTTCTATGATGGACAATCTTTCTTTAGATTGCCTGATTCACACTTTCCATTTCTCTATAGAATTCAGCATTGAATTCATCCCTCTTGAACTATCACTAATAGTCAGATGCCATCGTGATGTTATTCGACACCGAAGACATAATCATCATCTTTGAATTCTCTTTTTCTTGTTATTGCAAATTAGAAATAGTTTTGATTAATTAGAATCTGAATAAAGTCATGCTGCTTTTATTTTTGATTAAGTAGTTTAAGATGTCTCCTTTGTGAAATAGAAATGATTATGAGTTCTTTTTAAGAATATAGATCACTTTTTGAACTAGTTTTGATAGGTTAGTTGTCTACTCGATGATTTTCTTAAAGATATAAAGATCAAAAGTAATTTACTTGCTGTTGTTTATTTAAAAAGGTTGAATAGATTAACTTGTTTAAAATAGATTATGATTTTCTCTTTTAGAAATAATCCATCAATCCATTGTTTGAAGTTTCTTAGGGTAGATATTTCAAGATGATTAATAGAATTTGCTAATTGATAAAGTTAAAAAGAGTCATCTCTTAAGTAGATTGATAGAGTATTGATCCTTAGGTAGACCATCCCCTTAGTTAGGCCATACTTCCATTCGAGTTTTTGCCTTGGCTCATACAGTGCCACAACTCTAAGTTTACTTACCCTGGGTTGGAAATTTAATTGAGGAGATTAATGCATATAGAATACCCATCAGACTGAAGAACTAGGTTATTAGGCCTAAAGAGTGAACTCATGTGTGGGTTGCACTGCAACAACAAGTGTTTTTGTTGTTGTTGTTGTTTGTTGGTAGTTTTCCTAGGAGGGTGGGTATAAGAAGTCACATCCCATAGTTATTGGGAGCATTGAGGACTGAGTAAAATCATCTTAGGGAAGTGTGTGAGTCAATCAATTAAGACAAATAAATGAAAATTGTATGGGAAGTTACAAAAGTTTTAGATAGTCAAGATTTTGGAAAGAACAATAAGCAGAGAGGAGAAAAGAGAGATTGGAGATGGAGCAAGAGTAAAGGGTGAATTATAGAGCATGATGGAGCATTTTTGGAGTATTTTAGAGCTATTGACTAAAGAACCAGGTTATTAGGCCTAAAGAGTGAACTCATGTGTGGGTTGCACTGCAAAAACAAGTGTTGTTGTTGTTTGTTGGTATTTTTCCTAGCAATGAGTTCCCTTGAGTTCCCAACAAAAATATTCTTGGTTACTTGTGTCAAAGAGACCCTCATAAACGAATGGGACACCCAAGAGACTAAGATCAGTGAAGGGGTAAATTCCTTGGGTTAGGAAGGAAGAGAGGAAGAGAGATGGTGGAAAATTGGGATAGTTGTAGGAGAATACCGGCGGGTTGTGGGATTTCTGAATTGTGAGTGCAAATTGAGAGACCACCCTGTTTTGTAGATTTCTAGCCCCAACTTGGGGGTGACTTGTTGTTGAGATTTGGAACAAAAAGTATATGGTTGGGTGGAGCTTTTGTCTCAGGAAGTTGGTTACACAACTGAATTAAAATATAAGTGTTTTATCTGTTGTATGTGTTATATTTATGAGTTCTAATTGTTGTTCTTGAACTCTATGTATAAGACTGATTTATATGCTAATTTTTGATATATTAGTTACATTCATGCTTTTTTTTAAATGTTGTAGATGCATTTAATTAATGGTAACATACAATAGTTAAATTTGGTTTTAATTCATAGCTGATAAGTTACAGAAAATTAGTTAGCCTAAATTTAATTATTATGAGCATTCCACACGTAATGCTCCTCAGTTGGGATGACAAATGTTACATTATGGTATCAGAGCCTCTCGTTCAAACACCAGGCTTTTATGGGCCAAGAACCATTGTGAATTGGGAAATTTCATTGTTGCACATTTCAATTTTTGCAGATTCAGGGAAAATAGATAAATTAGAATGAAATCCCCAAATTCGTGGGAAATTTTTGAGTTTTAAATGCCTCAGTGTAATCGAAGAGATGATGTGGGGTGTGAATATGAAGGCTGTAGAGATGAATTTTACTTGGAAGGTTGAAAATTCATGTTTTGATGGTGTTCGAAGGAGCTGGGATGTTTCAGTGAATCGACGACTGAGATCGTGTTTGATCTCAAGATCAATGACCTAGATTCGTTGTGATAAATTTAAAAAATTAAAGTTTTTGAACTTTGGAAATGTTATGAGATTGACGACCAAGATTCATTTTTGGTAGTTGGAAAAATGAAACATATCAATGGTTTGGATTCATTTATACCATTGGAAGGTTGGAGCAGAATTAATAACCAAGATCATTTTGAGTAGGAGATCGATGACCTAGATTCACCTACGATTTGGTTGAAATTTCTAAGTGTTGAAGCTCTCCAAGAGAATTCATCAATGGATGATAGTAGGATTGAAGAGGTTTGAAAAGATTTGGTTCAACCAAAAATAAATATCTGATCATCGATGGCTGATGGTCGACAAAATTGGATGAAATTTTCATGCGTCCAAAGGAAATCTTCGATCACAGATGGTAGATGGTCGGGGGTGGAAAATTTTAATGTGATGTTCAAATTATTCCAAGAGAAATTGGTGATGACCAATGAAGGAAATAATAGGGTGGAATTTCATTTCATTTTAGCTTGGTTGAGGACTTAGGATGACATGTCATACCATGCCATCATCTACGTGTCATGCTAAGCTAGCATAGTTTCCACACCAACAAAGAGATGGTTTACCACCAATGGTTGGGGTTCAGTGAGATTTGTGGACAATCTTGGTTTCCAAGAGAAATGATTGATCATCAATAGTCGACGATCGAGAAGTGGGGAGGTCAAATAGCAACTTAGTTTGCAAAAGAAATCTTCAATCCCTGATCGTTGATGTAGTGTCAGAAATCAAAGCTATAAATTGTTTTAAGTTTTTGATCGATGATGGAAATTGATTCAAAGGGTTTGGAAGGGATTGTCATATCAATGAATGATATTTCACTAAATTTTGAGATCAAAAAATCATATTTAAAGGTTGTTATAAAAGTAAAATAGTCAAGTTTCTACAATTTGTTTAGGATATTGAAGGTCATGAACTTGCGAGACAATTTTCAATCCATAAACAATGTTTTTCGGCAATATAAACCCATGAGAACAGAGTGTATAAAGTTAAACTATGCCTCTGTATCTTAAATAAAATAACTTAGAGAGAGAGATAACTATCCAATGAACTACTTTGGGCACAAAACATATCTCGTTTGAGAAAGTTACAACTAAAACAGTTAAGGCAAAATTTTGGCACCAACTTATTTCCAGAGGGCATAAATCCTTACTTAGAAGTTCGTTTGGGGTATAACTGTAGTCTATGGAAATATTATGACCCATATAAGACATCCATGGAGCCATATTGGGAATCTGGGTATGGAACTGTGCAGGAAGAAAAACAAGACACATGTAGCATACAAGGATAAAATGAGAAAAACCATCTAAAATTCTTCAGACCACAACTTTCATCTTGGATATTAGACTTGAGAAAATAGATAGTCGCTGGAAAGGTATTGAAGAGGAAGAGATGAATATCCATCCAAAATTTTGAAATGGGCATTAAAGTTTCTCAAAAAGTAATAAAATAATTTCTATAACAGTAAGTAAGTGGAAATTGCAGCTTGTGAATGTTGCAACTTTTCACTTAGAAATATAAATGGGGCATGAGTACAACCACTAGAGAGTTTTTTAAGAGAGGAATGAATCTAAGGAATTGGATTTTTAATTGGTGCATTGTGTTTTTTATAAACTGATGAGAAGAATAACCTATTTTCTAATTAATGAAATGTTTTATAGTATGTATGTTCTAACAATAATTATTACATGCACATTTCTTACAAAATTAGAGGTATAGGAAAACAACTTTTTTTCTTATAAGAGGAATGGAGTTATGGAATATGCCTAGGGATATTACAATGATGAAGAGGAGGTCATAGGTCTTCATGTAATCACGGGGAACACTAATACATAGTCTTATGGAAGAAGAGGCGAGAATGAGCCTATAACTATGAGAAGCCTACATAGTGAAGTGCATAGCTACATGGTCAATACTGAAAGGATTATGAAGGATTAGGAAGAAATAATTCAGACTATGAATATTTTGCATAAGAAAGTAAACAAATACTCTGGCACCAAGAAGTAATCTAGTGCTATACAAGTGATAACATCTAGATCCAAAATTCAAAGGGATGATAATGGGAATGATAGGCAGTCAAGAAGCATGACCATGCACCATCATTCTCCAAAAACATCCATCATAACAAATTGTGAAATTTCAAGGCTAAGGAACAACCCAAGTGTGTCTCCTATTAGGAGGCAGAGAAGAAGGCCTAAGGAAAACATATTACAAGGTGAACTCAGGAAAATAAATCCACCAAATTTCAATGGTGAGCATAATAAAGGAGAAGAGGTCGAGGCTTAGATGTTGGAAATAAAGAAATATTTCCAGTTGCATGCATTGGCAAATTCAGGTCATTTTGCGATGGCTCTTTCGACGCTCTTGCAATGTTATGTCGTGGATATTGCGATGAATATTCAGTCTCCCAAAAGTCGTTTAATGTGACGTGGCACCTGCGACGAACCTATAATAACGTCGCAAGAGCGACGATACTAGGGAAGTTGTCAGACATCATCGAAAGAGTGACAAAGTAGGGAAATCATCGCAAATGAGACAATGTAGGGAAATCATTGCAACTGAGACAATGTAGAGCTATCGTCGCAAGCGTGACAATAAAGAGATATTGTCACACACCCGACAATATAGGAAAAGTGAGGAAAATTTTTGCGACGAATCAACTTTCGAAGTGGTCGTTGCACAAGCGACAAAAACAAGGTATATTGCAACGAATTTGTTATACAATTTTCGTGATTTGTATGGCAAGGTCATCATAAGATTTGTACAAGTCATCGCAATTGCGATGAAAACAGGGTATATTACCATGAAATTGCTATACAATTTTTGTGATTTGTATAGCAAGTGCGTCACAATATTTGTAAAGTTCATCGCAATTGTGAAAAAAATAGGGTATATTGCCACGAAATTGCTATACAATTTTTGTGATTTGTAGGGCAAGTTCGTCGCAAGTGCGATGAAAACAGGGTATATTGCTATGATTTTTTTTGTGATTTTTGTAGCAAGTGCATTGCAAGATTTCTATGGGGTGTCAAAATTGCGACGACAACAATTTATTTAAAAATATATATATTTTTGAGCAAAAAATATTAAATTTGATTTTTGAGCCAATCATATAAGGTATGTTGATTTCACACTAAAGAGATCATCCAAGTGAAGTTGTTTCATAACTCCAAACCATCTGCATATATTCAATTGTGTAGGGGGGCCTTTCCTTTTTCTTATAAAATAAAAATAAGAGGGTTGTTGTGGCCACAATAGTTGGTTGGTTGGTTGAGTCAGTTGACTGACCTGACTGTTCAAAATAACTATCTTCTAGATATGGAAGCCTGAGGAAATAGATAGGGAATCTTCCCACTATCACCTTAGTTCCCTTGCCTCTACATTTCTAGGCCATGGTTTCTAACATAAGGAGGGTTTTCCTAAGGGGCTAATACTAAGTCCTATCATTTCATTTCTAGATAGGTGAGGAAAAGGACTTTGTTTAACTTAGGGTAATTGACTTGGGTGTGGGATAATACTAAGTCCTATCATCACTAAGAAGAGAAGAAAATGATCAATGAATTCTTTGAAGGAAAACACTTACTTTATTCAACACAACACAACAATGCACCATTACTCATAATTAGTGATCAAGCAATATACAATGTTCAAGGTGAAACTTTCTAAGTAAAATGTATATATTCATTCACAATATAGTCATCATTTAGCAAATTTCATACGTGCAATAAGTGAAGCATGAAAACATACTTATGAAACATTTAAGCATGAAATTGGGTCATTATGATAGTAACGAAATAGAGCATCATTGTAACAAGTTTATAACCAATATAAGATTGCATCCATTCAATAAGTATATGCCATGAAACACATGAGGTGTCACTATTGTAAAGAGAGAATAAGGCAACGAGCTCAATGTAATAACTTTAGAAGAAATGCAATGCTACGAAATTAGAAAATTTCATTATTATATGTCAAGGCACAAAAATTATATCATTAACCAAACTTATCATTCATTCATCAACACTTAGAAATTAATTTGTTTCTCATCATACAATATAGATCAATTCTTTGGAACCATGATTGTAGCATGAATCGGCCCTCTCAACTAGCAATTAATATAATTTTTGCATTGTTTGGGGTGGTTAGGGTAGGAATGTATCATGGTCAACCAACCAAGCCAAAAAAAACGCAAACACCACAACAAAATATGGTTAACAAACCTTCATACAATAGTGAAAGGTGGAAATGATTGGACTAATTACAAGGTCCTTTGGAATTCCTTAACATAGTTTGGCTTCTTTGGAATGTGGAAAACAGGGTGTCATAAAAACATTGCAAGACATCAACACTTTAATCATGATTGAAAGTGGAATACTTCTCCAGTTTTATAATAGTCCTGGATAGAGTTTTGGATAACACATAGGAGGTAAGGTCAAGGCTTGAAAATAGGTAATTTATCTCTCTTCAAATTCGTTTGTAAACCTATGGAATTGAATATAATGAAATCCTTGAAACATTGGAAAAAGAGGAGGGTTACAAATAGCCCCACAAAACAATAAATCTCTGCAGAAAAAGGAATACTAGAAAAATCCCAGAACAACAATAAATAACATGCAATGATTTCACTTTGAATGAGGTTTTTGTACCTTCCAATACATACAATGATATTTTATAATAACCTAGAACAACACTCCTTCAAAATGTTTCAATAAAATTTATTTTCAACCCTAGTTATGTTGTATTGATTTCAACCATTCCAAGAAAAGTATGCATTAGGGAATCCATAAAAGTGATCAATTTGTACTTAAATTAAAAATGATTTTCAAACCCTCTTGTGATCAACATGTATATGTTTATTTGAGAAATAGTTAGAATGATTTGAACTAATATAAGTCAATGAGGCTCAATGCAATCTAGATTGAGGATAATACATTATGAAAACCTTTCCTAGTACTATCAAGGTGAATTGAAAGGTTGTCCAAGCAAAAGGATAGAGCCATCACATGTCCTACCTTAAAGCATGAACAATAGCTTCAATGATCAAAGGGGTAAGGTTAGAGAGATTACTTTGAGAACCCTCCCAAGTGGAGCATTTCACCCTTAATTCTTTGGCCTTCTAGCAACCTTTTTATTCCAAAAAAGCCTTTAAAAGTGCTTATACAAACCTTCAAAATGACTAAATATTAACTAAGAAAAGAAATAGATTCTCAAACAAATATTAATCCAAGTTTCTCATCAATATCCAATGGTTTTAAATGAGGGGGGACTCTTCCTTTTATAGGTAAAGATCCTCCTCAAATACAATACAACACAATGTGCTAGCTCAATACTATGAGGTCAAAACCATTAACCCAGTCCATGGGAAAATACAACAAACCATCTATCAAATCCCTCAAAACCTTCGAAGAGGCAAATGACCCTAAAGAATGGTTTAAATATAATAATAAATGCCACAAGTGTGGGCTAGAGGGAGAGAATAAATTAGGTGCACTCCTCAATAAAGGTGAAATTTCCCCATGAGGGGGTGAATTATTGAGTCAACATTGTCCAAATACTCCCAAAGATCCTCCAACCAACTCCGTCAAATGATGGAAAGGTCCAAGTCTGGAATAGCGAACTCAAGAAGATGACATTACCTCTCACATGTGTGAGCCATCCAAGTAAAAAAGTCAAGATAAATGTCATGTGTGGCCTCCTCTAGGTGGTTCTTCTCAAGTAGATAAAAATAAAGCATGCCACATCATCACAAGGTCCAAATGAAAATCTATAACCACCTCCATAATTTGTAACCAACTCCTCCAATGCATTAATAACTACCATGTGTGTTCCAAGGAGAGATAAATAATGCATAAGTGTGAATGAAACGTCCAATTGATAAGGGAGAATTAATTTGAGTGGTCCATGTGGCATGTGTGGCAACATGGCATCCCTCTCATGGATCAATGCACTATCATAGATCCCAATGTGGTGACATAAATCCCAAGGAAAATGGTATGGATCCCAATGTATGTATATATGATCATATATGAGTACATGGATCCCAATGTATGTAGATATGATCATATATGAGTACATGGATCCCAATGTAGCATCATGGATCCCAATGCAATGTCATGGATATTGAGACATAATACATGTATCCCAATGCACAATACCCACTTGAAGTGATGGGTCTATCCTCTTAGAAAGACATTAATTGGTAGCACTTGGTGACATCTCTTAGCACAACATAAAAAAGGGAGTTGGTTTTAATATTTTCCTAAGTCTTACCAAGGGGAACAATATTGACCCTTATACATGCATCAAGTCCTAAGACAACACATATTTCCTAAGCACCTAGGTGAAAGATAGGAAAAAATAATTAATAATGATGAAAGGGAATGGGGAATGAGTTAATGTGATGACCCTCAATGTCTTAGACCTGCACAAGTCTTATCAATCATTTATTTATTCATCCGCCTTTATTTATCTAGGAATTTTACATATAATATCCTTCTAGAGATAGCTTAACATTGAATTACCATCCTTAACATTATTTCTTACTACCCCTTTAAGAATTGTTTTTTTTAATGTTTGTTTTATCGAACAAGTTCCTTTTATTTAGATATTCATAGACAAACTAGAGACTAGGGGCATTTGCGTCATAGTAAGGGAGCATTGCTAAAGATTTATATTTGGATTTTGACTTTATCTCTTCACCTCTTTTCCTTATTGGATTATTGACTCAGGCTTTATCAATTTAACCTTTCCTTTTGACCTTTGAGAAATCATACATGAACAAGATGCAATTTTTGATATGGATGGAATGAGTAACACTTAGGAGTTGGAAAAATATTAGCATGGTTGGGATATGGATGATGATATCTATCCTAAGAACCCAATGGTATAGGTTAATCCAAGAGATGACACACTTCTAACATAAAACATGTTCCCCAAGGTACTACAAGGAAAGTCATAAAACCATGTAATGTTATGAAATGCTACTAGGAAACCATTAGGTGTTTACCACTTTATGATGATATAATAAGTTACATCATCATTTCCAAATAAGTATTGATAAATGGAATGTCAAACAAATCAAATAGGAGCCATGCCATACCATACAACAATGCATCTATCATATGAGGAGTTGGCATGAAAGTGAGCTACACCATAGTTGAGCTAGCACGATCATGTTTTTGGTGGAGATAAAGAAGAACTCTATCTAGATCTAGGGAATATGAGAATGACACATAATGAAAGAAACAAATTCAAACCCTTGTTAGCGTATCCAAAAATGTGTCACCCCTTATGGGGTAACATCTAGCTCCTACTCGTGGACATGCACTTTGTGTGAGAATTTATGAGAAATCCATAATATCTATAGACCTGTGACCTACACACCATATAAATTGGCAAATAAAACAAAATTTGGGGTGAATCTACCACCCTAGTTAGAAATAAAAAATACTTGGCACAAATAAAAAAACTTCACCAAATATAAACATGAAAGTAAAGCAGGAAAACACATGTAAGAAATTATTCTAAGGAAAATGAAATGCATCAATAAAATTAGGTAATGCATGAAAGTAAACACACAAAATAAAGGAAAACATGAATGGAAGGAAAAAATTCATTCTAGCTACTTCTCAAAGATCATATTCATGCCTACCCTATTGGATAACTAAGGGATGTGGTTGCTAGGTGAAATAAAATATCCAAATCAACCATTCAAGGAGATTACCAACATATGGAAACCTTCCCTTGTGTTTGGTTATCATCCAAAACATGAATATGTCAAGCATCAAGTGGGTATCAAGAATAATCTAACTCACTCTCAAGTCTAGAACCTAGGTAAGGTAATATCTATGAAGTATAAAGCCCAAACTATACCAATGTTGACTCACCTCTCCACAAAATTTCTCCATCCAAAGGTCAATAGGGACAATGTAAACACAAAATTGGGCTAACCCATTGAATTTTCTTGTAATATCATTGAGGACAAAATATTGTGAAGGAGACTCCAACTATGCAAATGGTTTGCAGTTATGCAACATCTTCACTTGGAGTGATTTTTTTTTTTTTTAGGGTGTGTTTGTCCCACACACCTTATTGAATATATGTGGGTATAAAATGGGTCTTTTCTCATAGACACAGTGCTCCCTTGCACATCAATGAAGTTCTTTTAAAGGAACAAATTAGTTGAAATATGGTCAAAACTCTCTCATTGTAGCCATTATTGTGCCCTCTAATGAGTGTTTATATCATGAACAATGAGTGTTTATATCACTCATGAACAATGAGTGTTTATATCATGAACCTCTATATGGATTAGTATGAACATGATAAGATTAAAGTAGGAAAATATGAAGAAAGTCTTGAAACCTTGAATAACCCTCCACATATTGTAGACATGAAGATTGAGATGATGCACATGTGTGAAAGAGTAAATGTTTGAAATCGCCATTTCCAACCCATTATGTTTAATCCTTAATGTTGTTGAAGAAACAAAATAAATTTCATGGAACTAAAAAGATTAAATTGTTGCCAAAATTGTGCCCTCTAATCGACAAAGTGAAGATTGGAATTTATGTCAACATTATAATAATGAGTTTTTATAGTATGGACCTCTATATGGATTAACATGACCATGAGAGGATTAAAGTAAGAAACTATGAAGAAAGTCTTGAAACCTTGAATAACCCTCCACATATAAATTGACAATGGCAATGTGATTTTGTTTCTTTGTCATGTGAGACAGAATGAAAATAAGGGTAATGCTATGAAAAAATATTATAAAATGTTTGACATGGCCATTTCCAACCCCTCATGTTTAATCCTTAAAACTATTATTGCATCTTCCCTAAAAAAAATTTTAGCATGTTGCACCAAGTTTAAAGTTTGCACATTTCTTAGAAAAGATGCTTGCCACATGTCACATGTCACAAGACTTTCAAAGTTGCATATATCATGTCACAAGATTTTGGAAGTTGCATATTGCATATTCAAGTTCTATGTGTTGCGTAGACACCATAGCCCAAGCACAAGGCACCAAGTCTTGCTTGCATTCTGTAACACCCCTCCTAGGTAAGGACATCTACTCAGTCAACCGGTGATTTTTTTTTTTTGTTAAAGTGTGTGCGCGTGTGCAGAAGAAACAACCCCCTCGACTCTACGTCAACCTCGAACCAACAGGACGCAAGTAAGACGAACACAATCAAGACGACCCGACATATCATAGCGACGACAAGAAGCAAACGCCCCCGAACAGGAGGCAAGCAACTAATGGCTATAGGCACAAACAGACACCAGTGGTTAGGCACAGTACTGTCACAGAATGAAAGAATCCGTCAGTAGAGCCGCAGTAGTGGAACTGTGCCTTTAAACAGCCCGAGGCTACTGATACGGCTCAGAATGTGTCGCAAGAGTGGAACTGTGCCTTTAAACAGCCTGAGACTCTTGATACAACACCGGATTCCTTCCACCGGATTACACACAGACATACATACTAAGCTGCAAGAGGAGTCTATATTCCGCCCGACATGGCAGGCTACACAATACAAACCACCAAGTACTTACAAGACCAGGGACAACAATAAGCACGACGCATTGCATTTTTCTAATAATGGCCATAATGAGCAACGACATCCACACCCTAAAGGTAAACCCTCGATGTTACATTCTCCTCATTAACTTGCCCTTCCTACCCGTTTATTACCAGACATTCTAATAACCTAACAACAATAGCATTGCAAATTAGACATTGTCATCAACACTTCAAAT
>JZKD02S0501852.1:191783-207166 GCA_000966675.3 Picea glauca | reverse complement strand
ATTGCGCATAAGACTACCCGATTCTCTTCATGTCCCTCATATATGCAATTCGGTTGTTTGTTTGTTGTCCTGGGTTGTGTGTTGTTTATAAACCCTGCGATATTGTCGGAAGCTTTAGGCCTTCCATCAATATAGATAGTTGCTCCCTTATTTTTATCTTTGTTTATTAGTTGTATATAATTTGCGGTGAGTGAATATCTTTGCATACTTTGCATGTATCGGACCAACTGCATCCAATCGTTCTAATTGTAACACGGTCCGACATAGTCCATCAATTCAGTTACTGTATTGTATTTTACAATTATTCCATCCATGGAAAATAGCCCCAAGCCATGCAGGGAGGATGGTGCAATGTGATATGTCCTATTGTTGACAACGAAGTCAACATCTATAGGAGGTAGTTCCTTAGGTACCCATTTTTTCACTAGATGCATATACTTGAGTGGAACCTCTATGTCACCTATGCTCTCATCATCATAGGAGCATGATCCTCCTTCAGCAAGAAAAAATTTCATGCGCCTACAAAATTTTATTTTGACTTTTTCACCTTTGGTCCTTGTTTTCTTATCATATCTACTAGATACAGTCACATTTCCCTCTATTTGTCCTAAGATTTCCTCACTTGATGAATAAATATCTGACAGGTACCTGTTTGGTTGTACCTTCAGTTGCATGTGCACATGTTGTTAGTTAGTAGTCCATCATCATCCTAGTTCTAATTTTTTAACTTTTGTTTCTATATTCAAAGTTCTAAATAATTTTTTTATATCTTTGGTTTTGGATGCACAATTAGACTAGGGTGCAATTAACAATATTAGTGGTCAACCACCTAATTTAATGTGATATCCCTCTTGATTTTGGACATATTAATGTGATAACACTAATGACTTGATAAATTTATCATATGGATCTAAGAACAAAATAGTAGTAAGGTTGTTGTTTGTTGGATTTTCCAAATTAGAATTATTATAAGAAATGTCCATTGAATATGAGGGTCAATGCTATGGATTAAGAAATCCAACCATCAGTTGGTGTGTTGCAAATCTTGGGTGCTTTAGTTGGCAATATGTCTCAGGAAATCCAAGAGTAGAACTATACAAATATTAGTTTTGTTCAAGACAAGAGGAACCTCACTTATTTTCAAGAAAAGGGAGAATGTTGGGAGAAAGAAGATGAATCTCACTTAATTTCAATAAAAGGGACACAACAGTCCCTATTGTAGGGGAAGGCTAGTATAAGAAGTAGAAATTACTAGATATAGGGGGGATAAAAGTAGTCTTTGACCACTAATTCCATAATGGGATCATCCTTTTTAAGAAAGACAAGGAATAAAATATCTTCAAGGGAATTTTATATATTTCCATCAAGGACATGGACAATTCTGATGTGGACAATTTTGCATGAAGGCATTTCTTCTGGACCTCTTCATGAAATATTGTAAATCTATGGTGCATGTACAAATATGTGAGATGTGGTTTTATGATAATATTTTGAATTTTCCAATAACCTTCTCCATTGAACTTGTGTAAACCATTCCATTTGGTGTTTATTGCACTAAGTGTAAAAAACAATGTTGGAGAATTATAAGACGTGAGTTAGGTATGAGCTATTTTTTACCTCTTTATTACCTTTTATTTTAATTGTATCCATATTTTGTATTGATCAAATGATAAATTAACTTGAAACGGATTCCATTAGACACAAACTCAATCCTAAGGCCAACTAAGGATAAAAAACAACACACGCTAATTAATCTAGGAGTCAAGCAAGCAAACAAACCTTCTCACAAAGAAGCGTTAGTTAGTGATGGAATCCAACATCGCATAATCGATGCACGAAGGGGATGAGTTTCGGCGGGTGGGAAATTTGCGTTCACAACCTACTTAATGAACTAACTCCTTGGTGCAAGTTACCTCATTGAGCAGTGGGAAACCCTCCAAGGATTCCGAGTGAATCTATCCAACATCGATCCCAGGTACAACACCACCTTCCCTGTGCTGTCACCTTGTGTAGGAAGTCTAAAATATTATGGCCTCTATGGTACCACCTACTATACCAAAGTAGAGGGGGGATATTCGGCAGTTGAAACCAAGACCAAAATAGCAGGATTGATTACTTTGAGGGCCCCAATGTGACCTTGTGATTGACCCTTGTGTTAGAAGGGCTCCCCAAAGATAGTGATATAGCAACTAGATTTCACTCCCTAACTCAAGGCTTTATGTTTGTTTAGCAGCTTTGGAAAGTTATTCTCACAATATTATTCCAAATATCTACACCTAATCTAAGATGGGTTTGAAGAGCCCTAGAAAAGTTGCTAGATAAATTTTAATTAGCACTTGATTTTAGGCTGTTGTTACTCAAAGGAGTGGTCGAGAAACTGATGGCATTTTGACTCGAGTCTTTCAACCATGCAAGAGGAAAATGAAATGAAAGAAATTCAACTTCGATGAAAACTAGATACGGGAAGGAGCAAGAGGTTTTAAACAAATAAATAATTTCTTGATAGATTACTATGTGTGAAGTACTGCAAAATGACCCAAATTTTAAAAATGCCATTCAAATGTCATAGTTCACTTAGTACACCTATACAACATTGAATCAAATGTCATCATTTCTAACATAGTAAAGTATTATGATTATAGAGACCACCATATACATCTTGAATACTGATAAGGATCACGGGAGCTTCACCTTGTTGACCAAGAACTTATCACGCAATTCATTCATAAAGGGGGGTTTTTAATTATGAACCCACATGTTGTGAATATATGTTGTGCGTAAAACACTGAAAATAATAATGTAATAAAGAAAAAAATGATACAAATCCTTGTTTCATAAGAGGAATGTCACATAAAGATTTCAAATTAAGATACAACATTCATTTACATGATCTAGGTTCCTATTCATGCCCCCCTTCATTGGACCAAAATAAAACACGATTCAAAAATCCATCCTCTCCTCTTTTTAAGAAAACATGATTCAAATACATCCTCTCCTCTTTTTAAGAAAACATGATTCAAATGCATCCTCTCCTCTTTTTAGTCTTTGCAAAGCAAGGACTATAATAATCACCTCATGTGAATAATTCATATGTATAGAACATGTAACAAAAAAATATTTAAGTTATGGTAAAGTTATAGAATTTTGTATTTTCCGCCATATTAATTTTTTTTTGAGTTGTAAAAATTGTGTAGTTTTTAGTGTTCTCTAAATAAGATGGTATCTATCTCTATGGCCATTGATGGTATCTCTTGAGATGGTTCCCAAAATCTAAGGAATACCAAGATAATTTATAATTTTATATAAAATTGACAAAATAAAAAAAGATAATGAATATATAGCTAATTACCATGGGACGATATTCATTCGATCCGCCATCAATGTGCCCATATTTCCTACAATGTTTTGTAGTTGTTGCTATTAAAATTCTTACAGGACGTATGAGGAAACATTTTTTGCAAGGACAATAACATCTACCATCACCCTTTTCACCTGCTTTACTTTTTTCCCCACCTCTAACTATATTCTGCGACATTCTTCCGCATAACTTCCTCACAAAAATACCCTTTTGGAACCATCATTGTTATAGCAAGATTGTTGCAACATCTTTAAATCGTAAAATATTTATAGGTCAATTTAGGTCATCGTCGTCACAATTGCGATGACCATGACCTAAATATTTTTTTTTTACCTATTTATTTCTTATATTTAGGTCACTTTGTCGAAGACGGGAACGGTTATAACGGTCAATCGTCGCTATTGCGAAAAAAATTGACTATATCAATTTAGACTTTGTTAAAATGTATAACGGTCAATATGGATAGTATCAAAAAGTGTAACGGTCAATAGTGAGCATCGCTCTTGCGACAAAAATACAAGTTTGCCGAAATTGAGACAGTAGTCCACCATCTTGATTATCGTTGCAAAATAGATGAAATTTTCCTTCTGTCGATAGAGCGACGAATACGGGGTGGATTTGGATCAAAATTGAAAAATTGAACCTTTTCTCTTGAATTTTGCGATGAAAGAGTACTTTTGTCGCAAGTAGTTGTCGCAATTTTTTCAATATGTAGAAGTGATTATTACCCCTCAAGGGTAGAAGCTAGAACTGAAACCTAACACTTTCAAGGAAAGGAAGCCATGGGGTGGGATCAACTTAAGAAAGATAAGAACCTTGATGGGAAAAGGATCTCATGGAGGCAATTCAAAGGATATTTCTAAGAGAAATATTTATCCGAGCATTATTATGACAGGAAGATGAAAGAGTTCTTTGAACTCAAGTTGGGAAGCATGATGATGGATAAATATGAGATGAGGTTCTTTAAATTGATAAAGTTTGTGAACTTTATAAAGGATGAAAAGGTCACAATCCAAAGGTTTCTAAGTGGGTTACCCTATTTCTACAATGACAATATACAATATGAGAACCCTAAAACTCTAGAGGAGTCCATAAGGATATAAAAGCATATTTACGAGAAGAGTAGAGGAAGGCGAGTTTTCAAAAAATATTGGAATGACAAGATGAAAATGAAAAAGGATCAAAGGAATAAATTTTTTAAGCTACCCTTTTTTATGAAAAACTCGCAGGAAAATTAGCATGGTCAGTCAACACAAGATGAGCATAACATTGTAGATTCATTTGGGAAAAGGCCAAAGAAATAACATGTAAAGTTTTGGATATTTTTCCATAGGGGAAGACCCAGGTTTCAATGCTCCAACAATGCACCAAAAAAACCCTAACTATCGGCCCTTTCGGTAACACCTACGAAGTAGATGAAGTCTCACTTGAGGTAGAGGCAGGGGGGGTTGTAGGACTCAAGTTTCTACAACCTAGTTGGTTCTGTGATCATAGTACTTAATAGATCACTTAGCAGTTAACATTCATTAGCATTTAACCCTTATTCACATCGTAGGTAAAACCCTAATTACAGAGCAACGCAGTATTCAACAAGATATAACACATTCAAGGACTTAGCATAGAGAGATAAATCAGATCTAGCATTCATTCACATAACTAAGCACTAAGCTACTACATCAGATGCATTTAACAAGTATAAAGATAAAAAAACTAAGAATAAATCACATTAATCACAAAAACCAAGCATAACACAGGATATACATGGTTCACCCCTAGCATGGGGCTACATCCACCAAATATTCGTCTTCTTTATTATCTTTTGTCAATATTCTTACATGAACAAAGCATCAAATCCAACTCCGCATAGGACAGGAGATCTATGCACACCTCACCAAATCCTCCTTCCCCAATCTTGGTATGACACATAGCCTTTCTTACACTCACTTTCACTTAGCTCTGCAAGTTCTCACTACATAATATGCACAGAGATAACTCAATCACATAGATCCAACTAGTTACATCACTTGCACTTAGCACTTCACTTCCTCTCTAGTTACATCACCTAGCTTTCTATTTGTACATTACAAAAGGGCCTAAGCATGGGTAAACACATGGGTCGACATCTCATACCCATTACATAAATCCTAAACCCAAAAATCCTGCAAAAGGGGGATGAGATCCGATGATCTCCGCTTCGCCTGGTGCTCTGCTTTCGACTATCCTGTCAAAGTCCCAAAATTGGTCAAAAATGACCAGCGTTTCCACAAAACTTGGTTAAGGGCCAACATGCCCCCAACACTCACCTGTGACTCATCCCGTGTCACTCTGATCTGGGTAAATCTGCCTCAAATGCTTCGATCTTGGCTCGAGCTTCCTTGACCTACTGCTTCGCCAGAGCCTCCTGCTCAACGAACTCTTGAATAACTTTCTCAGTCACCGGTCCTTCTAAGCGATGTTCTACCGAGGTGATCACTTGTTCTAGTTGTGCACCTTGTCCCTCAATCTCCTAAAAAATTGTGCAAGCTTCATCCTGCACTAGATGAAGTTTCTGGGTCACTTCCATGACTTTACTCTAGATGGCATGCACCTATTGCTGAAACATGCACTATTCCTAGGACCTTTTCATTCTTTAGACCACTGCAAGTGGCTTCAACTGTTCTTTCACTATTTCTTCATGTTTCTTTTCTTCTTAGAGTTGTGACTCCAATGTATTTAGTTCAAGGTCCTCTACAAGGAGCTCATAGGTATGCACACTTTGACTACTGAGTTGCTTGCATTCCAAGTCCAACGCCTTGATTCTCTCAACTACACTCCTGGAAGTTTCCTCTCTTTGACCTCGCACTTCCCGTGGAGTGCTTGACACATCTTGCAATTCCAATTCTGTGATTCTCGCTTGAAGCTTCTGAATGGATTCAACAATCTCCCCACCTGACCCTCAACTATTTATTCTTCCTTCTGGTCTAAGCCCATCACAGAGTGAAGTGCTCTGTTGATTGCTCCTTTAAATCCCATACTCTCTACAAGTAGTTTTTCTTTCTCCTTCTCGATCTATGCTTTATTTTCTACAAAGTTCGCCTGGAGGTCATCTTTTTCTTGTTTTTCAACCTAGAGTTTCTCTATGGCTTCCTCTTTTTCTTGCTTCAGGGCCTCTGTGGCCTGTTCTTTTTCCTCCTGGACATGATGAAGGTGAGATTATGTCAAGTCTTGTAATATGCATAGATGGGCATGCTCATATCCCAACTCTTCTACATCTAATGGTGGTGGCGTAGTAGACACTACCCAGCTCGAATAGAGAGCTTGTTGTACTCCTTTAAGCTCTACTTCGATCCTATCAAACATGGTCTCCTATTTGGATTCACTTCTCTACAAGATATCCTCCAAGGTGTCTGAAACAACAGAAATGATAAGGTCAATGTCATCCACTATTGGCATAGTCTAAAATGGCGCTTCATTGGCTTTTGACTTCTTCCGCGATGTAGGTTTCTTTGGGGAAACCTTTCTTTTCTTGGATGTCTCTATCTCTTTGAGGGGATATTTAGTTGGTGTTACTTATGTTGCTTGTCTTCTTCCCCTTCATCTTGTTCTTTGTATACTTCATCACCTCCTCCTCCTTTAGGTGATTCTAATGTAGTCTCCTCTAATGCGTTGTTCAGTTCCTGGACCTCTTCCTTCTTTTTCTTGTTGTTGTTGTTGGGTTCATCATATTCTTCCTGTGTGACTACATGACTTCCGATGAGGTCATGGTGGGACAGTTCTGTCTGTGCGACTGGTACAAAGAATTTTTCAGGCCACTCCTTGGTGATTTCCTCCATGTCTTCCTCAGTGAGTTTATAATAACTTTGTAGTTCCTCCTTATGTTCATCTCTACGCGTAGTGATATATATGAAATGCTTATCTACGTGAAACTTCACGAATGGCCAGAACCAATGTAATGTATTCGGTGTCATGTGAGGGAAGGATTCAATGGACCTATTCAGCTGTAGATAATAGGTGTGGAACTCATCCAGGTAGATATCGATGGCCACCCACCTTTTCCAACTCGCTTAAAACAATTTTATGGCAATTTTGGCAATTTACTATTTTTAGCAGTTTTAACTTCTGAGGCCATTTTGAGGGCCTAAATGAAGGTTTTCCAGGATCGAGATTCTCAATGATATATAAAGGAATAATTGAGGCCCCAAAATTAATCTCCTCGATGATACCTTTGCAACAGGCTATCGTACGCCTAAAACGGAGATCGTATGCAAAAGTTACGTCCCCAGGAAGTTTATGTACTAACTTACCCAAACAGGGCCCACATGACTTTTGGCGCTTCATCTCCTAGGGTTAGGTTTTTGGATTTCTAGGGTTTTTGGCATTCCTTTTTATTGTAATAAGGCCTTCAGAGTCTCATTGTAATCATCTTCTGGCGAATGAGAGTAGCTGTCACATCTCTTCTCAGAGATAAGATGCCACCATTCTAGCGAGTCTTTCACTCTGTATTTTTACAGTCTCTGTACATTTATTTCATTAATATAAATCATGTATTATTGTATATCTATGTTTATGGTTGCATCTCTGATACATTTCTGTTATATGATTGAATATATGCGATATCTCTGTGCATTTCTTTATTATATCTCCACTCTCATTTTGTGTCAAAAATAATTTGGATCAGGAACACTGCGTTTGAATTCCATTTCTTTTCCATGTCACTCGAGTACCATAGCATAGTGAACTTCGCTGCTAGTGGTTCGGATGACTCAATTTCAGGGAATGTTGCTCATTCTGACATCTCCCAAGCAATGAAGGCAATCATAATCAACAACTAGATGAAATGAAACTCATAGCCCTAATCCTGAGCTTCGCGGTAGTCTTGTTCTAACTGGTTGACGAGGTATCTCACCCAGTTCATTTGTATTCCTTCAACACATTTACTTGCGAGGTCGATGATGAACCCTGTGAGCTGCATTAGTCTATTCTTTCTGACGAGCTTACCAATGATCAGCTATAAATCTAGGCGCACACACCATTCTAGATGGAGGCTACCTTGTAGCCTTGCTTCCCCTTCTCTACATCGACATAGGTGTCTTTTACTATCTGTGACAGGGTGCGATATGCAACCTTGCCTGGGTAAAATTCTTGTGGGTTTGGTCCTTGCATGATTAATCCAGTGATCTGGTGGATCAACACTAGATCTATGTTGGACAAATGAGAGGGGGGGTGAATCAGTTGTTACTGTTCTTAAACAATTATTCTTATTTTAAAATCTTTACAAATAACTCAATGACAATCACAATAATGCATGGAGGTAAGCAATAGAATATTCAACATCAATCACACACATGAAATATATAGAGACAAATATTTCCCGAGGAAACCCATAAAGGGAAAAACCTCTTCTTCTTGATATGATAAGTAATATTTATTTTCTATACATTATCATTCTTATGAGCAGCAACTCATTGTGAGGATACTACCTCTATTTTGAAATATGCAACTTTATCAGAGCACCAACTCTCTGGTTTCTCTAGCACCCACTAGAAGGAAGCACCAACTCCCTAGTTTCTCTAGCACCCACTAGAAGGAAGCACCAACTCCCTAAGTGTTCCAACACCAATTTCCAGTCACATAGGCACCGACCTGTATAACAGAGAACAACAGTTCTCCCTTGCACCACCATACCACCCTGATTTTTTTTCTGGCTGCAACTAGATGGAAGCTACAACTCCCTGTGTGCAAGCACCCACTTGAAACTCAGAGGACAACATTCCTCCCTAGCACCTCCATACCACCCTGAAATATAAATATTTTCTTTCTTGAATTTATCACAATGATACAAAATTTATCTATGGCTTACTAGTCTCGTCATTGTTTTGTTGCACTGCTCTTCTCTACCTTCATCAGTGTCTCTCTCCTCACGTCTGTTGCGCTTTCTATTATTCTCTTAGATATGCATATTTGTTTCTTTCTTCTTCTTTGCTTTATGCTCTATGTCTTATTTCCATTCTATGCACCACAACTCTTTTGTGTGCTTCATCTCTTACACACAACATGATTCTACCCACATAAATCACACTCAACAACAACCACCATCTCTTCTATGTTCTGCATTTTTATACTCTGTGCGCCATATACCTTCTACATACTTCATGCCATGCCTCTTCACTGCATCACAGTTCTCCCTATAGGTCGTTCACCCTATCTCATCCTCCCAACTGCATGGATACCCAATTGAATACATTCACTTCTCTGTTCTTCCTATATTTCTTATGTGGAGTCATCTACTTGATCATCATAAGAATTCTTCATCTTCTCTGGTCATTATTCAAGGTTCTTTGGCTTCTCTGCCAGTTATCCTGAGAATCCTTTGTTTCTATGTCATTCATAATTCTTGTTCCTCTCTGGTAGTTACAGTCAGCTGGTTTTGGCGCCTTTGGATCCTAAGCCCCCTCCTTCTCGTGACCACCGACGGTGACTAAGTGCTTGTTCAAAAGGCGCTTCCCCATTTCTGTCTAGGGAGAGATGGATTTTTTTCATGATATGACCTTGGGATATGAGTTTCATGTGACCACATGATTGTAGGCACATCCATAGGTGGTTTGAGGGAAACCCTCTTTTCACCCCGCAATTCACTACAAGCCTCCACGTGTCCTTTCTCTAAAACCGTGGTTTCAATTGTAGCCCGCTCATTAAAAACTAAGTCTCAAGCATGTTCCGGCCCTGCAATGGAGCATGACCATTGATCTCACGATCTTGACGATGCTCCTTAACAGATGGTTCAGATATGTCCTCTCAAGTCTGTAGACCAAATCACATCTTTCTAAATCAACGACTGAGATTTACTTCATGATCCGGGCTCTGGGAGAATCAAATATCAAACCTTGTTGTTGCTGATTAGATATCTTCTGGAATGGAATATCTTCTGACATCTGTCCTCTTCAATCGACGATCAGGATCTCCTCCGTGAATTCGGCCTTCGGGACTTTCAATTCTCAAACTCTCATTTTCTCTCAGAGCATTTCACCCAGAGTCCACGATCCAATGATGTGTGTCCCTCTCGGATCAATGGTCGATATATCCTTTAGGTCTCCAGACTTTGAAGATTTCAATTCTCAAAATCTTGTTTTCTCCTGGAGTATTTCACCCGGAGTCCATGATCCAACGACGCGTGTCCCTCTCGGATCAATGGTCGAGATCTCCTTCGGTTCTCCAGACTTCGGAGATTTCAATTCTCATCTTCCGCTTTCTCAGAACGCCTTTAGCCAGATTCCACAAATTTCTACCATGTGTCCTCCTCGAATCAACGGTTCGTGTTCAATTTGGGACTTCGACATTTCGACAATCTCAAACCCTTCTCCTTCACGTTTTTCCAGAGTTGACAATATACTAATTGTGTCCTCTTTAATCCAATGGCTATCCTTTTCTCTAGGACTTCATCCTTTGTCATTCTCAAACCTTTCTCCTTCACATTTTCGTGGAGAAGTTTCACCCCGAGTTCACAACCTGTTAAAACATATCTTGCTACACAATCAATGATTGATAATACACCCGAAGTGATATTCAGATTGGATGACTTGTATCCACTTTGGGTCTTCAGTATTCGGGACTTTAGATATTTGGATGAGTACTGGTGGTAAAAATATCGAAGAAAAACTATCGTAGTGACGTAAATCTTGCATCACTCGATGACGTGTCACGAGCCAAGCAGCTGCCATGTTTCACTTGGATTTGTGATTTCCACATACCTGAAATTCCAAATCAACTTGACACTTGTCATTGTCTGACTGCACCACATTTCCTTACTGATGTGGTTCTCCACGTGTCCTTGCTGGTGTGGTCTACTGACGTGGATTTCCCTGATCTAATGGTCATTATCTGATCTCCAGATCTGAGAGTCCAAATCTCATCGTGACTTCACATTTCACAAAGTTGAAGGACTACTCACCTCCCTTCTCCTGACTCTCAATTTCCTGATATCCATGGGTTCCAAATCAATGGCTCACGCTCCCCATGATATAGCGACTCAGATCAACTCTCTCGTGGATCGGGATTTTGCATTTCACGACTGTGGAGGTTGGATCACCTCTATTCTCCCAATGCCCGATTTCCCGATATCCACAGGTGCCAAATCAACAGTTCAATATTCCCTCAGACTAAAGGCTCCTATCTCTTCTCAGTTTCTGAGTGTTGGATAGATTCTCGGCCTTATCCTCCTTGCAGTTTTTCTGAATCTAGTGATGCACACCTATCGATGTTTCTCCCTCCAAGTATTTTTGCGGTCCATCTAAGTTCCTGAGAGCACTATCTCTCCTGAGCTTTGGCAACGAATTAACCTCGACCTTGGCGCACACTTGTTCTCTATGTGTGACTCTACGCTATTCCTCTTAACTAGACATTGATCCAATGACCAATGTCACTCCTCCTCCCAAGATTATGCTTCCTCCTAACTTGGAAGAATGTCTAAGATTCAAAGGCCTTGAACTTTGAACCTTCTGTGAGTCCTGATGACTTGGACCTCATCTGCGCTTCTGGAAACTGCTATCTCTTCTGAGCTTTCTTGTCTCTTCATATTGTTTGCTTCTCCTCTTGAGCTTACACTTATTTTCCTGAACTTATGCTTTCCTTGTTTTCCATCATTGTTGATTTCCTCATTGCTTATTTTCTTTCCTGAAAACATACCATCTTCGTTGTTGTTCTTGCCATCCTTGACAAGCACACTCTTCCTATAAACATACCAACAATATTCCCCTTTGGCATTGATGGCAACCTTGAAGGACTGCATTGTTCTACTTAGACCTCCAATTGTAGCATCCAGGCCACACCTTTTCTCCCCCTTTGACATCAATGTCAAAGAAAAAATTCTCCTCCTGAGTTGTTGCAGTACATGTCAGAGGTATCATATATTCAACCAATACATACTCCCCCTCATAGGATGGATTCTCTTATTTGAGTCCTGCAAAATATTTGTATCTAACTGAGAGTCTTCTCCTTTTGATTCTTAGATCTGTTCATCTTCATCTTCAGTTGTGTCCTCTGTAGAAAACTCAATATTGCTCACCTGTTTTACTGGAACTCCTTCATCAACCTTTTCTTATCATAATTGAATGACTCCCCCTTTCACTCTTCTTTGATCTTCTATTATAGAAACCTCATTTTTCTTTCATTATGCCTACAATCCAAGGATTTTATGACCATATTCATCATAATAAAAAACCATTACAAACACTCTCATACCTGCTTTCCCTTTTTACAAATGAAGAACCTGTGTTAGACTGCCTAGGAGTACTAATTTCTTCCTTGTTGTATCCAAGACTGTATTTTTCATTTGGTGATATTTGACTATCCAATATCTCATCCAGGGTCATGGAGCTATTCAAGAACTTGATTTGGGTGTTTGACTTCTCAACCTTCACAACTTTTGCTTCCAGCTTATGACATGATTCTTCTTCTACATCTTCTTTTCTTGCATGGGAGGATTCAATATCAACATTATTATCTGTCCTTATCCTTTTTCTCATACACAGAGACTTTTCCTTTTCTTTAGTCATGTTCCTGGAACATCCATTGTCTCTATACCAAGGGTCTTTTTGTTTTTGAGCTGAAAGAACTAGACCACATTTTTCACTATCTTTCTTTTTCCATGTGCTGGAATTTCTACTTAAGGGTTTTATCCTTGGATCTACTTTGTAATTCTTCAGATGGAAATGTGCAGCCTTGTGACTGAAGCTATGATAGTTATAGAATTCAAGCTCATTGTTCAATAGGTCAAAGTGATTGGTGTAACATTGTCTACTCATTGGTTGTTCATTATTTCTTGACCTGCTCAGTTGCATGTCTCTAAACTTAATTTGACCATTTGCAATCTGTGGTTGTTTGTTACTTAGTTGTCTCATTCTTTATTGTGGCATATATTTATTCCTTGGGTGTCTTGATTTCTTATGTCTAAATCTTAAGGAACAATTTTCATCTTTGTGGCCAAAGTTAGAACAATAGAAACAATATCCATAGAAAAAATATGTGTACCTGGAAAATGACTGTCTTCTTTGAGCAGGTCGATTTCTTCCATGCTGATCATTTCCTTGAGTAGAGAGTGTACTATTTATTTTTTCTACAAATTTAGTTCTTGCACTTTCTTCTTTATTCCTTTTGGGCGGCTTATCATCTTCCTTTTTTTCTGCAGGTTTGATGTTGTCATTGGTTGTAGATTTGAAAAACTTGATGGTTTCTTTGTTGCTTGGCTGACCACTACTTGATCCTTCTTCATAAGCCAAACCAATTTTCAACTTTGGATTCCTTTTTTGATTTAGAGTGGTGGCTAATCCTTCTGAGGCTTTGATACTTGACATATTCTGATGATATAAGGCTTGAAACTTCTCGAACTCTTTCCTAGTTTTCAATACTTCTTCTTCCAGAGCTTCACATCTTACCTTCTTCGATTTATTTTCCTCTTCGAATTCCACTTTTTGCAGGGAAAAGTATTCATCAGGTTTTTTACTACCTTTATTAAACTGTATCAACAATTGTTTTTTCTTTCTCTTCTTAAGTCTGAGTCTGCCAATATCTTCCAAAGTATTGATCAACCCTCCTTCCAAGTCAACCACAACTTCTTCAATATTGACATTACTTCCTGTTTTTTCATTATCATGATCCTCTTTGGCCATAAGCACAAAGTCATTAACTTTATCTTCACAGGAAGAGTCACTATCTATGTCTTCTGAAAAGTCATCATTGTTTACACATAAACTTTTCTTTTTACCAAAACTCTTGGATTTGTATTTCTCTTCTCCTTCAGAGTTCTGGTCCTTCTTCTTATGTGGAAACTTATATGCAAAGTGACCTATATTTCCATAGTTAAAACATTTGAAGGGAAACTTCCCTTGGTACTTTCCTAATCCTTTCTTTAGTCTTCTCAAAAAAAATTCTTCAATTTCATTAGGCTCAGAATCTTCATTTCATAAGAAATTAGAGTTCGTAGGAATTGATTAATAGATAGAGTCTTAAGATCATTCAGTTCTTTTATTGCAGAAACTTTTGGATTGAATCTATCAGGCAAAGATCTTAAGATCTTCTAAACTAATAATACACCTTCAATCTTCTCACCAAGACCTTTCATGGAATTCACAAGCTCCTCAACTCTTAAGAAAAATTTATTAACTATCTCATTCTCATTCATCTTTAGTTGTTCAAACTTTAATCTGTAGGTTTGAACCTTGGAATCATTTACCTTCTCATTACCTTCATAACTGCTAATGTTTTTGTCCCACATTTCTTTGGTAGATTCTAAGTGCATAACTTTTACAAATTCTACTTCTGCAAACCCACTCAGAATAACATTCATAGCCTTAGCATTAAAGATTAATTCTAGCTTGTCATCCTTAGAATCTAGTACAACCGGCTTTACATAACTAGTCTCTACCAAATCCCATACATCTGCACCTAAATCCATTATATAGGTTCTCATCCTAACTTTCCAAAAGCCAAAGTTTGTTCCATTGAACAGGGGGGCCTTATTGGTTGAATTTACTCCATGGCCAGTCATGTTTAAGCTCTAGGATCTACCCTTAAATAAAGGGAACTAGCTCTGATACCAATTGTTGGACAACTAAGAGGGGGGGGGTGAATTAGTTGTTACCGTTCTTAAACAATTATGCTTATTTTAAACTCTTTACAAATAACTCAATGACAATAACAATAATGCAGGGAGGTAAGAAATAGAATATTCAACATCAATCACACACACAAAATATACAAAGATACATATTTCTTGAGGAAACCCATAAAGGGAAAACCTCTTCTTCTTGATATGATAAGTAATCTTTATTTTCTGTACATTATCATTCTTATGAGCACCAACTCATTATGATGCTACTACCTCTGTTTTGAAAGATACAACTTGTTAAGCCCTAATATTGGCTCATTACCCCTTAATTGTGGCATATTAGATTAGTAATGCTATTTTATTTATGTCGGCTTTAGGCCATTCATTGTAATTTAGATTAGTAATGTTATTTTAATTATGTCGGCTTTAGGCCATTATTTGTAA